>CANXYI011876832.1:0-11307 GCA_948208565.1 Hura crepitans | reverse complement strand
TGCATGCTTTAGCATACTTATGCATATTAATCTCATTAAATCATACATGTATATTTGATCTCATTAACTATATGATCTAGTTATAGACTTTTACTACATTGATTTCCTAACCCTCAAGAAACTAATTTTGGTCTAAACCCTGGGATGTATGCAAGAATTACAAACCGAATAAAGAAATAATTAGAACATTTCTAACTACTTCTTTATTTGGCCTTTCTTGATAATATGTAATGCTCGAAAACACTGGATTCATAAATAATACTTCCTGAGGCATGAATATCATTTCTATAATAATTGAGTCACATTGAGGTGGCTGAGAGGGATAACTAATCTTAAGATTATGATGGATGAAATAATGATGAAAATAAAGCTATTTAAAGTAACGACTAAACCAATAAAATTTTTCACGTCAATATCTAGTGGTGACTTTAGTTTTTATTGAGTGGTAAAATGGTTGGGGTGTGCTTGGATTGACTTGAAAATAACACAACTTGACGTTCAAAATGCCAATTAGTCTAATGGTGTTGAAATCAAATTTTTTTTTTACATTAATAAGTATTTTATTTAAAGTTCTTGAAAATGTGATTGGTTAATTAATCGAGTCCTTATTGTGTTTTAGACCCAAGATTTTAAGGGTCCCTAAATTGTGCAATTTTGTAATTTCTATTATGGTGAATTATTTTTGGATACCTTAAAAATTAAAATCACATTTTTGAAGGTTAAAATATAAATAGGATTAATCATAGCCATAAGATCACAATGTGATGTGATTATGGCCATCCATGGACTTAATATGAAATATAAAAGTGTGTGAATTTGTCACATGGGATCAAAACACCTCCCTTCGCCCCTTTCTTCCTTAGGCTGAGGCCATCCATGGTTTGTCTCTCCTTCATCTTTTCTTCTTGATTTCTCTCTCATATCTCACCTATAACCTACACTTTATATACCAAAAATTATCTAAATTAACTTTAGAGTTCGATTCAAGTGTCAATTTTGCAAAATTAAGTGACTTAGTGACAAAAAGAAAGGTTTGAAAGTTTGGGTTTCAAACACCTAAATCCAAACTCTAACATTTTTTTAGGTAATTAAGTGTGCTCTAATTGATAGTTCTGGCATTATTTTTGATTTTAGAGTTGTATAAAATTTACTCTAAAATTTTCTAACATATTACCTAATATGGAATTTGGAGAACTTAAAGGAGAATAAAGATAAAGGTAAAGAGAAGTAGTAAAGTGCCATTGGGGATAACAAATAATCACTTTATAAGTGTATTCAATAAAATATGTGAGTGTGCGCATATGTTGTACAATTTCCATAATGTGTTCATTATGTAAATGTTATTGATTAAGATGTTAGTATAACACTAAAATAGAAATTAGGATATATTAGTGTAAATGGCATGCTAATTAACTAAAATAAATGATAATTGGGGTTAAAAAATTGAAATGTGAACATCTTAAAAGTAGCTAAATGGTATGTATTATAGGGATATAGTTGGAATTAATGAAATTATTGGCACATATGGTGGAATAAAGGCATATTTAACTTACATATGTTGGTATATTATGTGTTAATATGCCTATTAATGAATATGAGGAATAACGAGAGTGTAAACATGAGATGTATGTATTTTCTATGTGAGTGTTATGAATATTAAAGGATTGACAATATATTTAATAGAGTTAATATTAAGAAATGGAATATGGAAAATGATAATTTGCTTATGGATAATGAAAGGTGTACTATGAAATGAATGTTATGGATTGGTCACTTAAAGGTGATAAGAAAGGAAATGTGTATAATAGTGTGGGCTACTAGAAATATGGTTACATATGTACCATAAGACAATGAAGTATTGATTGGCAAGTATGCCTAAATTGCATGAATATGATTAATGGAATTGGACATGAGAAATTATAAGTGGAACTTGTAATGTATACATAATGAGAATAATGATATGGATAGGCAAAATGTGTTAGACAACCTGCTAGATTGGTTGATCAGTTAACTAAGGACATAGCAGCTTCTAAGGAACTATGGTTTCATTTATATACATATGTTGATATTTGATGATACATGATTATAATATGGGTGCAATAGCTAAGAGATCCAATAGAACCACTACACATAATTCTATATAGGTGTATCGACTAGAAGGTTCAATAAGACCACTACACATATAAATATTAATGATATTGATACAATGTGGGTGTAGCTGTCGAGAGCTCTAATAGAACCACTGCATGGAATATAAAGTGGGTGTAGTTGTTGGGTGGTTCAATAGGACTATTGCACACTTACATTGACATGATATGCTAGTTTAATAGTCATAAGGTAAACAATGTGGGCCACTGCACATCGTGGTACCAATATCTAGTATTGGGATTGGTGTTTGTTAGATATAGGCTAGTAAATGGTAGAAGAGAATATGTGATATAATGAGTAATGAAATAATAATTAATTTATAACATAAGTGTGCATAAGAGGAAATAAAAAAATTAATTACATTAGATGGCATAATATAAGAATAACAAATGACAATGCGATAAATAAGTAAGAACACAAGCACAATAAAAAGAAATAGGCATGATAAATGGGATTAAGTGAAACAATTAGATTGATTAAGTAACCAACTAGACATGATGTTGCATTGGCTTATATCATGACCAAAGTACAATATGACATTGCATGCCAATATAATTATTTGTGCGAGTGTGAACATATTTTATTGAATACACCATTAATCTTTATGCTTAGTGCATTGTGTTTTCGATGTGTAGGTCTTACATAGGTAGCTTCAGTTTAGCCATAATGCCACAGTGCAATGCAACCACTTATAAGCTTTAATATATATTTGTCATTTATAGTGTGATGTACATAATGGTAGAATGGTACTTATATCCAAATAGAGGGTATAGGTCTATCCTAGTCACATGTATGTATAATTTATGCAATTACACTTGTTATGTAAATTAGTTGGATAAACATTAGCAGTATTTAATAAGTATGTGATATTAAATTAAGATTGGTGATATTAAGGTTGTTATTGATATTATGACTATGATGTGATTGATATCATGGAGATATGAGGTTGATGACAATATTGAGGGATTATAAGGATCTAATATGGTGATTTAAGGTTGCGAATGATATAAAAGTACTATTTGATGGAGGTTTATCTTAAAATATGACACCATGCAGCTATTATTCCATTAGATTTCTATCCAAGTAGGATAATATTGATTTAATGTGCACGTAGCCTAGCCTACACCTACTCATTTGGCATAAGTACAACCCATACAAATACAGCAGATTGTAAAAGTTTTTCAACAAGTTACTATAGCAATTGCCTACCTCTATCACTAGCATCACAACAACTACAACAACCGTATCAAGCTCTCTAGAAAATATAGCTAGAATGAGTTAAGAAGATACAAACTATTGATTTTCTAGAAAGAGATAGGGATTATTCCACTACAATCGAGTACTGGCTCAAAAGAACTAATAGGATACTTTAGTAGTTAAAGTGCACTTCAAAGCAGAATTTGATCTTTGCCATGTGGCTATTATAAGAGGAGGCATACCAATGGTTAGGATAATTACAAAAAGTAAAGTTATAGTAGATTTGGCCTGAAACTTCTTCTTATAGGAGTTAGGAAGAGGTATATCATAAAAAGTTATCTAAACAAGAAGAGATAGTAGTTTCTTAACTTGAAATAGAGGGGAAAACCAGTATCATAGTATAAAAAAGAGTTAGCCCAGTTAAGTGGATATCCAATAGGTATTATGCCTATATAAGAAAAAAAGTGTTGGAGGTTCAGAAAGGGCCTTGACATAGACATCTGGCTATAGGTAGCTATGAGTAAGATTGAAGAGTTTGCTATGTTACTCATTGTAGCCAACACAGTAAAGGATATATTAAAGAAAATAAGAGAGAATTTTTTTTTTAAAAAAGATCCTTCATAGCTAGTCAAACTAGTTCAGCTCTAAAAGTGGGCAAGAATTAAAATGGAGGCCCATTTGCATAAACATCACAAACACTAGTTTTAGCTTAGAGATTCAGGCCTTACAGGCAATTTAGGCCATTAAAATAGAGACTAGACACTAGTACACAATTTTTCATAGCTAGGAGTGAACTACTTGTCTATGCCATGTGTCAGAGGAGACATAAAAGTGTATGCTGGAGATTTATCCTAAGAGCACGCTACAAATATGGTTTTAGGGGCTATTACTAGAAGGATTATCCTTTGAGCCCTAATGTTGAGGACTCTATATAACTATAGGCCTCTTCAATAGCATTTGCTATCAATAAAAAATAATGTAAAAGAGATAGATCTAGAAAAAGTCCAAGGATTCAATTCAAGGTGAGCCAAAGAGTAAAGGCTTAGTCATCAGCCTGTCAGTATGCCATTAAAGCCTGAGAAGAGATGAACTCTCTAGACATTATTATTGGTAAATTTTACATTCTTAATTTAGATATTTTGGCACTAATTGAATTAGTGTCCCCATATTCCCATCTCTACACCATAAAAGCACAAGGTAGAGGGTTACAATTAGAGTATTTAGATACAAATATTATGGCTTGTAATCCTATAGGGCAACATGTGATAGTGAATAAAGTATATAAGAATTGTCCTTTAGCTATCCAAGGACACATCTTTCCTACCAATCTTATTAAGCTACCCTTTAATGAATTTGTTGCCATACTAGGTATGGACTTGCTATCCAAACACTATGCCATAGTGGATTACAGATAAAAAAGACCCACTCTTTAAATAATAGATAGAGAGGATGTTACAATTGTTGATGGAAGAACAGACTTCTTATCTAATGCTATCTTTGCAGTGACAGCTAATAAGATGATTTGGAAAGGTTGCCAAGCATTTGCATATAGTTGATATTAAAAAAAGAAAGGACCCGATGTTAGTCATATACCAGTGGTTGTAGAATTTTTAGATGTCTTCCCAGATGAATTGCTAAGGTTACCTACTAGATATGAGATTGAGTTTACCACTGACATGTACCTAAGCATAATACCAAAATTGATAGCCTTTTATAAAATAACACTTGTAAAGTTAAAAGAATTAAAGATACAATTACAAGAGTTGTTAGATAAAAGGTTTATTAGACCTAATGTTTGACCTTGGGGAGCACCAGTCTTATTCATAAAAAAAGGATAGTTCACTATAGCTATGTATAAATTACACACAGCTCAATAAAGTGACAATCAAGAATAAATACCCACTATTTAAGATCAATGACTAATTTGATTAGCTTAAGGGATCTAGTGTTTTGTCAAAGACTGACCTAAGATCTAGGTATCACTAGCTCTAGATACAAGGATATGATGTCCTAAAAATAGCCTTTCATACTAAGTATGGACACTTTGAGTTCTTAGTGATGCCATTTGGTCTAACGGATGCCTCAGCTATTTTCATGGACATAATGAAGTGGATATTCATACAATACTTGGATCAGTTCATTGTGGTTTTCATTAATGACATTTTATTATTTTCTCAGAGTAGGGAATAGTATGAACAACATCTCAAACTAGTATTATAGACTTTGAGAGAAAAGCAATTGTATTCTAAACTAAGTGAATGTGAATTTTGGTTAAATAAAGTAGCATTTTTAGGACACATTGCTTTGGTAGAAGGGTTCATAATAGACCAAAGCAAAATTAAGGCTAACTAGAATGGAAGCCTCCAAGAAACATGACAGTGATAAAAAAAACTTCTTCGAATTAGCTAGGTACTATGGATAGTTTATCAAGGGGTTCTCAATGATTGCTACTCTCATGACACACCTATTGTAGAAAGATGTGAAGTTTGTGTGGGATGAAAAGTGTTAAGAATTCTTTGGCAACTTGAAAGCCATGTTGGAAGAAGTGTATATCCATACATAGCTAGAATCTAAGAAAAGACTTTGTCATCTATAGCGATGCCTCTAATAATAGACTTAGTTGTGTGTTGATATAGGATGGTAAAGTAGCAGTTTATGCATCTAGACAATTAAAGCCACATGGGAGGAATTATCTAACTCTTTATTTAGAGTTAGGTGCCATAATTTTTGTAATGAAAATAGGGAGGCATTATCTTTATGGTGAGAGATACAATGTGTATATTGGTAATAAAAGTTTGTAATATTTGCCTACTAAGAAAGAGTTAAACTAGAGGCAGTAAAGGTTGATGGATTTGATCAAAGACTATGATTGCTTAATTTATTAACATCGAAGTAAAGCTAATATGGTAACTGATTTATTAAGTAAAAATTTCTTATGTGTTATGAAATCAATGAATAAATAGTTGCAGTTTTTAGAGGAAGGAGCTTTCTTAGCTAAATTATAGAAGAAACCTGACTTGATTAAAAAATTAAGGGAAGCCAAAAAGGATGACATTCAACTTAAGCATATAATGTGTTACCCCTATAATTCTAAAAGTTATGAATAGTACTTCTCGAATAATGAATAGTACTTCCCGAGACCCAAAAAATACTAATGTTACTGAAAGGTAGTATTAATTATAACATAACTATGGGTAAAATTTTGAAAAAAATTAAAGACATTTAGGGGGTTAAAATTATCAGTCTGCTTTTCTTCGTGGTGTCTTGGGAATAATAACCTAGTTAAAGCTGAATGGAAAAATATTTCAAAAGTGCTCAAAATAATCGAATAATAGCATGACCTATTAGTAAAAAAATTCTAACTAACCAATTGCAATGAGTTTGGAATTTTTTTGACATTAGGAAGTAATTAAATGGAATTAATTTATAAAATAATGACCTAAAATATATGGTTCCTCTTGGAAAAAATTATGACTTTTATGGGATATTTAAATTATAGATTTTCTTAATTAATAGCAGTAAGAGATTATTAAAGTGATACATGTGGTTCTTAAAATTAATTTTTTGTGAGATTATATGTTGGAATTAATATAAACCATGGGATTGCCATGTGTCACAAATTCCTTACTTAAAGATGGACCTTAAACCGTTTAAAGGGTTTATCATTTTCCCCTTTCCCCCGTCAAATTTGATGCCACTAACTTTTCCTCCTCCTATTCTTTTGTTTTCTCCTTTTAGCATAATAAACTAGTAAATTGTATAAAATTTGCATCTTAATTTAGCCTCTACCATTTCCTAATCTCTATTTTAGTAGCAAAAAGGCAAAACCAAGATTGAATTAGGAGAAAATCTACTTGGGTTTACAATCAACTTTTTGCATATATGTGTTTAAATTATTGGTTTTATACTTTTTTATGGTTGTATTAGATATCTATATGATGAATATATGTTTAGATTTAAATTTGGATAATTGTAAAAATTATTATGAATTTTTTTTGGTAAAAAATCATTTGTCTGTCAGGAAAGAGAAAGAATTTATAGAGAAAAGGAAAGACAAGGCTTAAGTGGTGAAATTGAAGTGTTTTAGAGTTCAAAGTAAGTAATTTAATGAAAGATGCATTGAATTTCATCTAGTTATTTACATAAAAAGTGTGCTCCTGTGTATGGAATATTAGAATTATGCATATATGTATGTACTTATGTGTAAATAATGCATGAATGAGGTGGTCGCATGAATATGAACATGGATAACTTAAGAAAAAATGAAAAATGATGAGTATAGATGTTTGTATATAGTGGCCAAATGATTTAATAGGGGTATGTGTGTGTGTTTATAAGTAGGGTGAAGGAGATTAATCCGTAGATGGTATTAATTATAATTTATGAACTTAATTGAACTAAGAAAATAATGATAATTGTGTTGTATGTTTGTTTTGATGTTATGGCTGAACGACTCAATTATAGGTATGAGTGGATGTAAATTTTGTTTTTGTGTTGTCTATATTTAGATGGTCTTAGTTAGATGTGGTAAACTTAGTTTAATTAAGGAATGTAAAAGAATTGGTATTAATGTAGAAATAGGCTTAATGGCCAAAAGGTATGCTGGGAGGATTACATTGTATAGATATGAATTGATGACATGTAAAAGGCATAAGATTATAATTAAGTGGAAAATGTTGTTATGTTAAGTGATTGTATTATGTTGCTCATAAAAGCATATGGCTAAAGGGTGTGTTGAGTGAATAAAAAAAGTTAACAATGTTGATGCCATGACTAATTGAAGAAATAAAAATAATGTTATGTGGGGCAAAAAGAATGAAATAATTAATGAAATGAGAATAAATGAATGAATACGTAAAGGCAAGAAAAATATGGCATTGAATGAATTATAGTAACTTGATGGAATGGTAATGTGACGGCCTAAAATAATAAATGATTAGGTGCAAGTAAATAATTAATTGAAAATAGTAAAGACCCATATTAGTTAGACCTCCTGATAGATAGGCTGACCAATTAACTAGGGAGTAGCAGTTGTTAGGACACTAAGTGTCACCTTTTATTACGAATGTAGCTACCAAGATTTTAGATGGGATACCCCCATACATTTGATGATTAGTGATGCATATGATGAGATGTTTGATTAGGTGTAGCTACCATAAGGTCTAGGAGGGCCTTTACACATTAGATTATGATTTGTGATATTATGATGGGTACAACAATTGAGGTAAAAAATGCAAGCCCTTACAAAGCCTATAAGATAGGTGCAATCATCAAGGTTTGGGAATCGAAACCTTGCACATCTATGATGATTATGATGGATTTATGTTATGATAGATATAGTTGTTAAGGTGTAAAATATAGGCCCATATATAAGTTTAGATCCTGATATCCATTGTTTAAAAAGTTATCTCTTGAGTATGGGCTTAAAATAATAATAATAATAATAATAATAATAACAATAATAATAATAGTAATAATAATAACAATAATAATAATAATAATAATAATCATCATCATCATCATCATCATCATCATAATAAGAATGATAAAATATTAATCATGTCGATAATAATAACAATAACCATGACAATAATATTAATAGTAATAATAGCAAGTGAGGATATAGCTTTAAGCCAAATGATAGTAATGGTAAGAAATTAATGATCCGATGAATGGAATGTAACTAGTTAAGGAAATTAAAGGAGTGCCCTGGCTTATATGTGTGGTATACAATTTATGAGGTAGGGCATATTTGTAGTTGGTATTGTAACGCTTATGCATCGAGGCTCTATAAATAGTAGCACTAGGTCCGAGAAGTGTGCTCAAGGTTCTGGGTCAGTTGTATGAGAATCAAGGCAGATGTACTGGTTATGAAACTTTGAAGTGCTTTTAAAATGGTGAAAAGGGCAAATTTTAAAAATTTAGTATAACTAATAATTCATTTTTGACTATAAGCTACTAATCTGTAGGGTTAAATGAGTCAGGCCAAGAATGACCTGGGATGTCCTCGGACAGAACCAAAAATATCGTACTTTAAAGCTAAAAAATTCCAGTGAGTTCATTAGTAAAAGAATTTTTGAATTCCTAGGTTGTTTGGAAATTCTTGTAATTTTTTAGGTTGGCATGTAAATTGAGGCACTCTATAAACTATCCTATAGATGGAATTTGACCGTAAAAATTTGTGAGTATGTAGAAGGGATTAAAATAGGAATTTTAAAATAAATGGCATAATTCTTTGAGGTCCCTATGATTTTTAAAAATTTTCCAAATTTTCTACCAAAATGAGCTATTTTAGGATAGCTCAGGTGGTCATGGGACCCATCCGTGCCACTTGGACAACCAAGGGCCCATGAAAATTGTTAAATTACCTTAATAAGTGGCAAAATCCACTTAAGCAAATGAAAAATTTCCCTTCTCCTTTCCACTACCTATTGATGCCATTTCAAGGAAGAGGAGCCATTTTCATCTTCTCCTTTAATACATTTTAGAAAGCCATCAGCATTAAAAATTCTTCTTATGTGTTAGGGACATATGGGAAGAAGAATTATAGAAAAAGGACACCCTTAGAATTAATTAAAAATCTCTAAATGGTCTATGGTCAGAAGCAGTCTATCAAGTGTAATTAGGCGAGTTTCCATGCCTTTTCTAGATTTTCTTTGTTATTTTTTCCTATTAATGGTTGTTTAGGAAGACTAAGGACTAATGGTATGTATTTGAATGGTTTTTAGGGAAATTGAGGGATAAAGTGGCTTAAAGAGAAGGGGAGAAGCTATTGTGGAAAGGGGTCTAGATTTGAGGTTATTTAAAGGCTTTGAAGTGGTGGCCATTTTCTTCTATAATAAGTTAAGGTATGTGAACCTTAGCATTCACCTTCATGTCCATAAATCATTAAGGCGAGAAATCCCTTCTAGATGTGGTTGAATTATTGCTTAAGTTAGTGTAAAATTGGATTTTGAATAGGGCCTTTAGTTTGATGTGGTTTAATAACTTGAATAGAAAAAAAATTATTGGTGAGGGTTCTTTTTGCTTATTGGCCAAGAGCTACATGAAGGGCTTGATGTAGTTCATGTAATGGTTAAAGGGGTAATTCAATGAAATTGGTGCTTATGAATGAAATTGAATGAATTACATGGCTAATATTTGAGTTATGCACATTTGACCCTTTGCTTGGTGAATGGCAAAGATGTTTGGTATATATGGTGTCCTGTTCATGGTTTGGATGCTATTGAAATGTTTTAGTACAGAGTTATAATGGAATTGTGTGTGTATAGCTTGGAAATTGCACGGTAGGCATAAAAGGTGTGAGTACTCAAGAGCTATAATAATGGAAATATGAGGTAGACTTAAGTAAATTATGTATATATAAGTGACATAAGATTTAAAGCTCAAAGTATGGCACATGATATGGGATTATTTACTTGGCATTGCTTGGACTTGGACATGGAATAACCATGGTACATATGGATGAATTACATATGTATTTAAATGTAATGGCATAAATACCTATGATTTAGGCTTGTGAATGGCCTAATGGATGATTGGCTTTAAGCTTATGAATAATGTGAAATTATTGTGAAAAACTTCACTAAAAAAGGATATGAATTGGCCTTTAAAATGATTATCGAAAATTAAAGAAATGACTTATAACTATCTAGAATTGACCATTACCTACACAAAAAATATATCTAGAAAGTAAATGACTATTGAATGGAAATTTAATATCTAATAAAAATAAGAATAATATAACTTAAATATTGGTCAACATAGGACCTAAAAGTAAAATTGGAAATTTACCCAGTACTAATTATGGCAATACCAAATCGGGCTAAAATTTAACTGTGCTATAAAATTAATATCTATCTATTTTTTATTCAATAATATTATATAAAGTTAATCAGTAGAGAAATAAACATAAATTGAGATTGTGGCCCATTAGTTAGACACCCACTAGATGGGTTGATC
>CANXYI011876717.1:0-15613 GCA_948208565.1 Hura crepitans | reverse complement strand
AAAGGGGCGTACTAGTCATGAAACTTTGAAGGGCTAAAAAATAATAAAAATGACTTAATTTAAAAATTTAGTAGAACCAATAAATTATTTTGTGCTATAACCTAGTGGACTATAAGTTCAAATGGACTTGGCTCAAGAATGAACAAGGATATGCTAAGACAGACCCAAAAAAATCATATCCTGAAGGTTAAAAATTCCATTCCGAGGTCGTTCAGTAATTTTTTAGAATTTCTCAATTTTTTGAGAAATTAGTTAGCCGACTTGCAGGTGCAATTTTGCCATGAAATTTTATGAGGCCCTAAATAGCCAATCAAGGCTTTTTAGAACAAATGCGATGATTTTTAGAGGTCTAAGTGAATTTTAAAAATTTCCTAAGGTTACAATGAAAATCAAGCATTTTTGGGGTGCTCGGGTGCCACATGTCACCACTTGAGGCACCCACTTACCACTATAAATACCCCTCTCATTGCCATATAGACTCTTACATGTCCACCTCACTTCCCACCTTTCTCCTCTACCCATTTTCTTCTTCCACTTCCCGACACCAGCTCTACCATTTCTCTATATTTTCCTCTAGTACTGGCACTAAATAGCCATCATTTCTCCACCAAAAATCATAGTAGTAATGCAAAAAAATTGTCCATAAGGTTTTTAATCTTCATTTCCCTTTATAGAAGTCTAAAAAATTCACCAAAGTGCAAGTGTGCATAAATGGTGGGCTAAAATTCAAGTATAGGTGTAAGTGTTTTTCTTCCTTTTTATTTTATTTATAGGTAGCCTATATAATTCTATGCAATTTTATGTTTTTAGATTCTTGAATTGTGATTTGTATGATTTTTAGGATTTTCTAAGTTAGTATGTAGTGTATATAGTCTTAAGAAGGGATAATGTTCAGCAAAGGCAATTAAAGGTCCTTTAGTGTAGAAAAAGCTTCTAAAGTAATATAGGTATGTGAATTTAATCTAGATGTAAAATGTCATAAGGCATGTGTGGGGGTTATACCATGTAATTTTGTATGGAAATACTAGTCTGATAATATATTTTATGTGAATTAGTGATATGATAATAGTTTGGTGTTAGCAGTATGTGGAAATGATAGTTAGCATGTGAGATTGAAGGGAAGAATAAGTGTATGGCTATAATCTTATTTAGGCCAAGAGGTTTGGTTATAGGGGAATGGTTTGTGTCTGATAAATTAACATGTGTAAATGGCAAAAATGGTGAGAAAATGGGATGTATGGTCATGAACTCAATAAGTCGAGAGCTATATGGATGTGTCTTAGAATGTAAATCATATGTATGGCATGTATGTATGGTGTAATTAATGGAAAATGGCATGTGGGGCATGGATATAGATGTGTGTGTGATGGAATTAGTGAGAAAATGCATGTATAAGTGTTATCATGGTATGGCCGAGGCATGTATGTGTTGTGTCATGGCATAGCATGCATGGTATGTCATGTGTGCATGTGCTTATATGCTAGAATTATGATACATGATATATATGTGTGATCAAAAGTGGGAATGTGCATGTGTATAATCATAAACAAGCATTGGCCAAAAGGTATAACATGCATGAAATGGATGTTATTTATATGTGACATGGTGTATATTGTGTGTGAATGGCATGACATGTTGAGCATATAATGAGCAATATCTAAATGGTATAGAATGTGCATGAAAAATATGGATGAATGAGATATAATGTATGACATATAGAGGTAATGAAAATGTGCCTATGATTCGGGGTAAGAAATGGTGATTAGATGACATGAAAATAATGACCTTAAATGGCTTAAAAAGAGACTAAAAGTGTGCTTAAATTATTATGTAAATTATACATGTATAATACTTAATGTTGATGGCAATATGAGGCCATTGTGGTTGCCTTATTAGATTAAATGGGATGTGAGTATATGTGGCTTAGAATGGCACGTTAATGTTGCTTGAAATGGCATAAGGAAATGTCTAAGGAAAATGGAAATTTACTTATAATTGTGTCCCTAAAAATAAAACGAACACGTAATTTGTGTAATGGAAAATACATATGTAAAATGACATTTAATAGGGACACAATATGGATATGAAAAATGACTTGTGATTATGGCATGAAATAGACATGGAAAAGAGACCTAAAATTATCTAGTAATAAAAATAGACTTGTAACTAGTATGATAAAAAGGGACCTAAAACTATTTAGTAAAATATGACCTATAACTATTTGGTTAAAAATTGACAATAGAAAATAAATAATAATTGTCTACCAATCGATTGTAAATAATTTAAAATTATGATCAGACATGAAATAAAAACAAATAAGAAACAACTAGTCCATTAGTTTGACACCTATTGGAAGGGTTGACCAATCAACTAGGGATTAGCTGCTACTAGATATTTATCTATTCATCAAACTAGGCTAATGCAATGATTAGGGTCCATAAGATGGGCCACTACACTATGATATGATGATTATATTTGTCTGTTTATCAGACTAGGTTAATGCAGTAGTCAGGGTCTACAAGATAAGTCACCACATTATGTTGTTGATATTACTGTCTGCTCATCAGACCAAGTCAGTGTAGAAATCATAGACCACAAGATAAGACACTACACTATGATGTGAATAATGTGATATCATGATATATTTATTTGTCTAGTACTAGGGAGATCTAGGCCCTTACTATTAGACTAGGCCGGTGTAGTGGTCAAGGTCTATAAGATAGGTCATTGTACTAGGGCTGGTATAGAGCCTGAGGTCCAAAATGTAGGGCAACTTCATTGTTTGAGTTTCCTCTTGGTCCTATGTCAGAAAGTGAAGTCTACCTAGTTGGACCTACCTAATAAACTGAATATTTTAGCTAATGATAGATAACAGTAACACTGGAATTGATGGCACTATAAAAATGACATAAGCGTAAATAACTGAATTATTTGACTAGTTAATAAAATACTATTATTTTGTAACCTGTCTATTATGTATTGCATTCATGCATCCATGGCATGTCTAATTCATATGTATGCTTGCATTGACATGTTTTTATTATATCAAATTCACCACTAAGTTTCATACTCAGCATACTAGTGTTTTGGTGCTTAGTTAATAGTAGGCAGTTATCTAGCCTCGAGTTTTATATGGTGTAGCAATAGAGGCATTGAAAGCTATAAGATTTTGTACTTTTAATGGTTTAGCAGGAACTTATGTAAATACTATAGGTTATGGGTTCAGCTAGCATAGGAGCTACCAGTGTCTGTAATTATAAGTGAGAGTAATAGTGTATAAATAAGGTTTTTATCTAAATGTTTAATTTCTATTTAATTCTAATGTTTTTAAGCCTAAGGCTCTATGTGAAGTTTAAATCTCTATTGATGATATAATGATGATAATAGAGGACTAAAATGGTCTAAAGAGTTACAAGAGTTGTAATTGAGGTTATTAAAAGTGTTTTTTGCAGGTTAAAATTTTTCAAAATGTCACCCGAGTAGCTATTGTGCTGCCCAAACTTCTGTAAAATCTATAGTTAGTTGTTAGATGTATTTTTAGGTTAAATATATCTTAAACAATCATATGTAAATGATAGATAAGGATCTAAGAAATATCTCTTCAAATAATAAATAATCTATAAATGTTAAACGAATGTAGGTCTAGACCAATTCTAGGATGGGTGATCAAGTGGGAAGTTTATCGCCTATCATGTCTCTTAGGGAATCTTGTAAGGGGTGTCATACACACACACACACACACACACACACTTGATATCAAAAAAAATTAAAATCCATGGCCTAAAGATGATCTTAGTGCTATTTATCATCTAGCACATATAATAAAAAACTTATGATGTGGTAACTTTTGGTAACACCCCTTCTTTGTAGCATCGACTACTGAACCTATAGATATAGGTAAATGTGCTAAAAATATAATCCTCAATAGGTACATTAGCTTAGATAACTTATAATTGTTATTTAAGTTGCAATTTTTATTGAGAAAATTCATATAGATATATAATTATAATTATAAAAAAGAAGAGACATGTAATAGCTAAATTCACTCTCAAGTCATTTAAATATTGCCATATGGTACAACAAGATTATTATAGCAATTTGGTTCAATAATCGATCCTATCTTTAACCTCAATTCTTAAGTTAACATATCTCATTAATCTCTATTAATATGTTATCATCATTTGAATCAAGACTAGAACATATTCAAATATGATAACTCATTCAAAATAAAATGCTTATATAAATAAAATATGACCTTAATGATCATACATATTATTTAAAATAAAGATTCATGTTAGGAATCTAATTCACATCATTCATATAAATTTCCTTTATATCAAACCTTTAATAGAAGCCAATTCTTCCTAGAAATTCTATAAATTATGATAAAGGAGGAAAACAAAGGTATCAATTTTGTTTTATCATGATAGTCCTCTCAGTAGTACAAATGATTATACTCGAAGGCACAAATGATTATACTCAAAAGAATAAAAGATGGTAGCAAATAGGTATAAAAGTGGCTTTAGCACCCACCTAAAAATGCACTATAACTATGTGATGGTACCTAAGGCTACAAAATGATGATAGATCTATAGGCTCCAATACCTTGCATGCCAAACTATCCTAGAGCATTAGTTTTCAAAGTAGAAATAGGTATTCACATCTTCCATTACATTGATAAGCAAACCATCACTTGAGCATTTCAATATGCTTCATAACATTCATTAAAAATAAAGGCCTTACTTCCACCTTCAACTTTTCTAGTAAGAATTTTAAAGCATTTTAATCATGTCATAATTGAGTATTTCATTTAAATTCAAATTCATTATGATTCCTACATAAAGATGCATGTTGAGAAGAGTATAAAATACTTACCTCTATCTCCTCAATTCATCCTTATAGCATTCCATTTTCTATAATCACAACCTAATTATTTGTATAAAAGCAATTTGCATTCACTCATAATATCATATCCATTATTTCTTTAGTACTTTTCAACTAATGGAAAAATACACATGACATCTATAATCCCATAACTACCATATTTCAAAACTGCACAATCAAGCATGTAGCTTAACATTCATTCTAAAAGTCACTTGCTTACATTTGATAGATAACAAGCATAATTAAAAGTATAATAAATCACTTTATATGATCAATTAAATTTACCTTTCCATTGACTCTTATTTAGTGATAAGGCTTATTTCATATTAATCCATATTTCATTAACCATCTTAACAAAATTCTACATAAATTTAGTGACTTAGTAAGTTCATAATTTTAGTAATCATGTAAATTGCAGTTTAAGCTCTTAATGCCTCTATATACCAAAAGGCCAACATAAATATTACACTAAAAAAGCAATAGCTCATTCATTACCCTATTTAATCAATCAACTCCATTCTATTTAACATAGTATATAAATCCATCATAATTAAGATCCTTTTCAATTATGTATCTACTACATGTTAACTTTTAAATGAATTTATTTCTTTAAGCTAGTTATTTTCATAAGACACAACATCGCTTATCAATTTCTCAAAGCACAAAAGTTTAAACATCATTCCTCTAATAGGAAGGATGGGAATCCCATTACATGCATATTTAAATTGGCCATCATACATATAGATGCTTAAAATTTAGGCCTATAAAGATAACCAGAGATAGGTTTGCACAAAAAGGCAAAGAACCTAGAATCCTAATATGTATGGATTAACTAGTGTAAGTCCACTCAGACTTGACTTGAAGCCACAAGGTTCATATTGATTAACAAAGACCCAACTTAGAACAATAGATTTCCTAGCTTGAGGTCTACCTGGACAAGTTAAAGCTTATATTTACATGGACTTAAATAGACAAAGCCTAGAATAGTTGAGCCCAAAGCCCAATATCCTCACGAACTAAAAAAGACTCAACACAAAACTAGGCCCATAAATCATGAGGGTAAATATAAAGCATAGGTCTACATGGACTTAGAGCCTAAAATCCATATGGAATTGCTAATGGAAAGCTCATAGAAATAAAAGCTTCCTACACAGACTATCTCATAAACCTAAAATGATTCTACCTCTTTTAGATGGGAGAGCCATCCCTAAACCTATAAATAAAGATACGTCAATTTGAAAGCTAAAACCTCTACAAACCTCAAAGTGCATGAGAGGGCTCTAAAGTAGGATCGATTTACTAAACCCTTAGCCTACACCAAAATCATAAATATTTCAAAAATCCAACCTTTTGCAATTTTGCTGGATGATTATTTATAGGGTAAGATATGAGACCTCCTACTATACTTATCTTTATTCATTCATACTAGTTTTACGAACTTGTGATCTCCCATAATTGATCATATGTGAGGTGTTTTTATGTAAACCCCATATTGATAATAGGAGTAGGCTATCATTTTGACCCATTTTCATTATTTATGATTAATTGTATGTATGTTGTGATTGTTTTGTGATTATAATTTTAAATGCATAAACTTATCCTTCGATATCTATGCATCTATATGGACGAACTATATTGATCTTTGTGCAACCAGACATCTGTACATACTAACATCTAATGCTCTTTTAATCCTTATTTGTGAATTGTATATCATATTTATTGTACTGATGACAAAATCCAACACTCTTTTAACTATCAAAATAAATTCATAACTAACTAAAGTCAGATGGCCAATTAGTTAGATGCCTACTAGATTTGTTGACCAGTCAACTAAGGATTTAACAGCTACTAAACTGTGTGCTTATTAGACTGGGTTAGTGCAGTGGCAGGCCCATAAATGGGCCATTGCACTAGTCTGCAAGGTAGATCATAGTCTTGACATTATTGTATGTGTATCAGACTAGGCCGGTGCAGCCGCAAAGGTCCTTAGGGGGGCCAATACACTAGTCTATGGGGTAGACCTCTATAGACTGATCCATATGTTCAGTTGATCATTTTTGGGTGGTTTTTATGAACTTATCCCTATGGCTATATCATGTCGGTGTAGCTATCAGGGTCTAAAATGTAGGCCAGTGCACAATTTTTTAGTTCCTTCTTGGTCCGATCTCTATAAGTGTAGTCTACCTTGTTGGACATATTTAATAATTTAGATAAAGCACATGAAAATAATGGATTTATAGAATAAATTGAATGAAATTGTCATATTGGTAATGTGGTAAATTACTTGACATATAAAGTAAACTGCTTGATATTTCCTAGTATATTTGACATGGCATTTTTACATCATCTCCTCACTATCATATTAATTATTGCATATGAATGTCTGCATGTGACATGTTTTAGATGCATTAAATTCACCACTGAGTTTTATACTCAGTGTACTAGAGTTTTGGTGCATAGGGAAGTAAAGATAGTGGTTGAAGTACATACAATGTAGTAGCTAAGATATTAAAGGTTTAAGTTTTCCATATTTTGGTCTATATAGTAGCCACTCGTGTAAAAATTGTAAGTTATGTGTCCATCATGCTTAAAAGCTAGGGAAGTTTATAAATTTAAGAAAAATAGAATGTATATAAACAATCTTTTACATTATGAAAGTTTAAGTTGTATGATATCTGAAGGGTTTAAATTCTACTTTGACTGTACTATTATAGGCTTGAGGCCCTATGTGATAGTGATGCTAAGAGGACCAAAAGGGTTTAAGAGTTGATAGGATTGATAATAATGATATTAAAAGTGGGTTATAGGTGGGCAATTTTTAGGATGTCACCTAATAGCCATTGTGCTACCTAGATTTCTAAAAAGGGTATAATGGTATGTCAAATGGTTTTTTAGAATAAATATACCTTATGTTATATAAACTCGTAGTTCGATAGACAAATTAGGTAACATTTGATCAATCAAATAAATTATCTATAAATGTTAATGAATAAACCATGAAAAAATTTTAAGACTGGTGACCTAGTGGGAAGGGCACCATTTATCAAATTTCTTCAGTAATCCAATAAGAAGTGTCACATTTAGTGATATGAAAGCCTAGGTTTCTTATTCCTAAATATTTTACATGAGTGCTAGTGTTTATGATTGATTTCTATACACTACTGCACTATAATATGGCTAATAGGTAATTATTTCTTTTATAGTAATCAGGATGATTGAGCAGACCCTACCGAAATAGAAAAAGGAAGTCATAAGTCATGCCCCTGTTGTTATGTAATGAGCAGCTGAGTCAAGTGATGTTGTATGTCAGCCACCACCATAGGAACAGTTATAGCAACCAAGTCAACAATCATTAGTACTACTACTATAGATTATAGAGTTGTTTAGACATAGGATAGTATTAGTGACAATTTCCTGTGCAATGGGGAAGAAATGCAAGAAATGAATGAAACCACCTAGGAAGAGAGGTAGTATATAGCGAGCCAACCTAGTTTAGGACCTAATGCCAAGAAAAGGCTAAGAGAGTCCTAGGCTCAATTAGAGTATAGGATGTATAGATCCTCTTCACTAGCACGTAGTGTTCTAAGAATAGTGACTAGAAAAATGCCCCAAACCTATGGCTTTTGTACTAGAATGCATTAGGGGCAGTGTAGACAAATAAGAGTAGCAGAATGCTTCCCCTATGGGCCCAAAAACAATTTTAGGAGAAATTAACCCCAGAGGCAGATAAGAAGGGCTATTAACACTTAGAAATCAATAATTACTAGATGTACACCCCCAACTTGCCTAACTTGTAATAAGCTACATTAGGGTAGGTGTTGGCAAGAGATACTAGGGAGAAGTTTTAGTTATGGGTCAAGAGACCATTATAAATGACATTGTCCCTAGAGACTAAGAGTGGGTGCTCATACACAGGTAACCATAGTAGCACCACGGAATGGGGTGGAAGGACAAGCTAGAGAAGACCCATTTAATAGTAGCCTCTTGGCTAGGGCTGATATATGATTAGAAGCCCATACTTTAACTAGACAAGATGCTATTGAAGCTCACAAAGAAGAAGATAATCTAGAGGCTATTACTGGTACGTTATATTTATTTGATGTTTTAATTTTGACATAAACAAATTTAAGATCTACACATGTTCATGTTTGCACTATATTAGCACATGATAGGGACTAGAACCTAAACTTGTAAGGTTAGACATGTAAGCTAGAAACCCTAGTGGCTAAAGTGTGGCTATAAACATGGGATAAATATAGCTTGTCAATTAGTGATTCATATACAATTAATTCTATTAATCTTATTAGAATACTCTTGTCTAAATTTGATATTATTTTAGGAATGGATTGGTTATTTGACTATTAACAAGTGGTTGATTGTAACCATAGGAATCTAACACTCTAAATTGCAAAGGGACATAAATTGATAGTTGTAGTTGAGAAACACTCCTTAAATAATTTCATTATAGTGTTGATAGCAAGAAAACTCATCCATAAGGGTTGAGAAGTTTATCTAATACATATCTTTAACATTAAAACTTACACCTCCCAGCTTGAATAGGTTATAATTATGTCTGAATTTCTAGATGTGTTTTCTAAGAAGTTGCCAAGATTGCCTCCTTAAAGAAAATTTTCTTTAGGAATTGAAGTGTATTCTAATATTTGTCCTACACATATGGTTCTCTATGGAAATACACCTATAGAATTGAGAGAATTAAAGGTAGAGTTGTAGGAAATGGTAGACAAGGGTTTGTTAGACTCAAGGTATCACTTTGGGGAGCCCCATGTTATTTGTAAATAAGAAAGACAGACCATCATAGCTATATATTATGTATAGATGATTAAAAAAAAGTATCTATGAAACTAAACACTGTTTACTGGGAATTTATGATCTCAGTGATCAGTTTAAGGTACTTTTATATTTCCTTCCAACTAATCTGAGTTTAGGATTAGGGAGTAAGAAGGCTGATGTCCCTAAAACTACTTCCAAAACCTAACATAGGCATTATGAGTTTTAGTGATGCCATCTGGGCTCACTGATACCTTAATAGTCTATATGAACTCAATGAATAGAGTGTTACAGGCTTTAAGAGAGAGATAAGCATGGGGCTTAGATAAACAAGGCTAATAAGAGAAAACCTAGCTATAAAAGACTCGTACTTTAAAGGATGGTGAAGAATACTAGTGTTGTATAATTAGAAAGTGAAATACAAGGCATTTAAGATATTTTGTGAGATTATCATAAGTGAATATAACAAGAGAGATATAAGCACATTGAGGTCATAAAGATGGCTAACGAAGTCCCTAAAGATGAGGGTTGTTTTCCTTCTTTGATTGCATTCATTTTTGGGCTCGAGCTTTACTTTTTGATACAAACTACATATTGACCTTAATACCATTTCACCATCTTTTGCATAACATTTTTCTATCATTGCATACCCTCTATATAATCAAGCATGGCATGTGATAGCTTGAATGTGAAGGGACTTGATAGGAGTCAAATAATGAGAATATGTAGAGAAAGACTAGGTAAAAAGAGAGAAAAAATAGTTTCATTAGGAATGACTAGATAAGAAAAGACTAGGAGAGACAAAGTAGACACCCTACAAGGGTTATGTAAGATTGAGTAGTGACTAGAATGTGTAATGATAGAGTATCATGAGGAAAGAAGAACAAATTACTATTTAAGCCCTAAAAGGAGAAGATTGTTAGATTTAAACAGAGTAAGGGTGGATATTTGTACTAACATAATAGGCTGTACATACTAGTATGGATTACCAAAGATTATGAATATAAAGGACATATACCTAGCTCCTTATTCTAGGTATCTCGATATTATAAGGAGATAATTAAACTCGAAGCCCTATTAATGATGGTAGAGATAAAAAAGAGATATAGTAGAGTACATAACTAAATTCTCAACCTATTAACAAGTGAAATCAGAGTATTAGGTTCCTTTTGGCTTGTTGTATCTTTTATCAATGTCAAAATGAAAGAGAGAAAAAGGGCACAATAGGTTTTATAATGAGATTGCCTATAACTAACAATAAAAGTGATATTGTTTTAATGGTTGTAAATAGATTAACTTACAGTACAACATTCTACCCTTGAACAGACAGATAATATGAAAGAGTGGCACCTAAGTGTTATAAGGGAACTCAAAGAATAGATGAAAGCTCAATACTGACATCTAACTACACTAAGTAATTTTGAGGATTAAATTTCTTAAGAGGGGAAGAACTTTAATGCTTGTAAGCTGACGCTCAATGAATAGTACCTGCAAGGCTCAAAAAGTGTGTCCGGAGTACCGGGCCACCTTCATGATGCTCGAAACGGGATCTACTAGCCATTAAAATTTAAGAGGCTTGAAAAGGGTGAAAATGACTTAATTTAAAAATTTAGCAGAACCAATAAATTATTTTGTGCCATAATCTAGTGGGCTATAGACTTGGATTGAGCCAAGCCGAAAATGACCCAGGATGTGCCTAGACAAAGATAAAAAATATCATACTCTAAAGGTTTAAAATTATAATTAGGTCATTAGAGAAGGAAATTTAATTTTTTGAGGTTATTTAGGGAATTTTCAAAATTTTTACCAAAATCGGGATATTACGAGAATTTCACTAGCCTATCTCTTGGAGGAATTTTGCCATGAAATTTTGTGTGCCCTTAAATAAGGGTGTTTGAGGATTTTAAAAAAAAATGCAATAATTTTTAGAGGTCCAAGTGAAATTTTAAAATTCTCCAAAATTCTATCAAAAAATCAAGATTCCCAAGAATTTAGTTCACCTACTTCCCAAATGAATTTTGTTACAAAATTTTATGAGCCTTTAATTGTGTCTAATTGAGGATTTTAAGAAGAGAGAAAAAAAAATTTTTAAGTCCAAGTGATTCTTAAAAATTCCCTACATTTTTAGCTCCAACTTTTTGAAAAATCAAATTTCAGGGCACTCGGGTGCCACATGTCATGGCTCGAGGCACCTTAGCACTCCTACCAGTAGCTTAGATAGGTGTCCAGCCCCATTTGAGTGCCATCTAGCCCATATCCACTCGCCTCTACTTTCTCTTTCTCTTATTTCCTAGCATCATTATCAACGATAGTTCCAGCAAGAAATCACCATTGTTGAGACCAATTTCCTCCACTATTCATCACTTAAACCTCACTAAAAACTCTAATAAATGTGAAAAAATTGGCCTATAAGGCATTTGGTGGCCAAAGCTTCTCATAAAAGTTGAAGGAAATCCCTTTTAGATTAGAAAGACATAAGGTGGGATAAGGAATAATTCTAAGTGTAAGTTAATTTCCTTCATTTTTATGTTTGTTTCTAGCAGTTTTCTCCATCCTCAGATTTATTGTGTCTTTAGAATTCTAATTAAAAGTCTAAAAATTTTAAGGGGAACTTCTTATTGGTGGTGTGTGGTAGAGATTCAAAGGAGAAAAAGAATTCCACATGAAATCTAGTGAGGAAGCACTACTAAAACTCCAAGAGGTAAGTGGGTTTAATGCATTTGGAATGTGCCACTTTAATTCTAAGTGTATGTTATTAGACAATTATGCACAAAAATAGGATGGGTGACTAATTAAGTATATGGACTTATTATTATGATTGTTCCTATAATTTTGGTATGCTAAAATAATAGCAAGTGTGTGAAGTAGGCAGAAATCATTCATGGATGATAAGCTACCGGCATGGCCATGGAATGTAACATGAGAAAGGTTAAACTGGTGCCTTTTATAGGTGGAAATTGCATGAAAATAAATTTGTGTGTGAACATAGTGTAGCTGAGAATCCTATGTGTGGTGTCCTAGCATAGGATGTATGAAATGTCTTGCATGCATGTATGTGGGTGCTTGAATGAGGTTATAATATGCATATGAGTTATGTATGATAGTGTGATGTGGTGTGGGGAATTTTACATTGGCATAATGAGTTATAATAAGCATGGTTTGTGTAACACAACATTTACATGGAATAGGTTTAATATAGGTGTATAATAAAGGAAAGGTGTGGTACATAAAATGTATGAATGATGCCTTGCAAAAGGGCATAAAAAAGAAATAGTATGAGGGAACTATAATGGATTTATTATGTCATGGAATGAAGTATAATTTGAATCACTTTTGTACATGCTATAAAATTAATCTAAGGTTATTTTTAGGTCACCTGATGAAGTGTCTAATTATATGTGATACATGACATAATATATATACATATATATATATATATTAGAATAATCATATAAGGCATATATGTGTGATGACCTATGGAGAGATATATGTGTATAGTTATAACTTAAATATGGCTGAGAGGTGACTTTGGTGGCACGGCATGTAAAGTGTGGGTATGCCTATGTGCTTGTAACATGCTACGATGTTTTTATGTGTAACTAAGTATGAGAAAAGGCATGTTTATAATTATTGTCTATTTTAGACAAGAGTTATACATGGAAGAATAGGTCCATAGGACTTGTTGTGGCATGACAAATGTGTGTAAAGTGATATGGTATAATAAACATGAAAAGGTGGATATAACCTTCAGATGAAATAGGTTCACATGTGTGAAAGGTGTGGCATGGAAATGGTTAGATAGTACTATGGAAATTGGTGTGGAAGTTGTGATAAATATAACTGGAAATTAACCTATAACTATCCTATGATAGGGCCTATAGAAACTTTACCTGAATATGATTTATGACATACATATAATTTTACTTTAATTAATGAAATAAAATGGACTTAATTATGCCTATAGGATTGACTGCAATTTGGCTCAGAAAAATATATTCTTTACTATCTAGTAGGACCAAAAATGACCTGTAATTTTTCAAGTCAAATTTTGACTATCAAAATAAATTCAAAACTAATTGTTAAACATTATTAAATATTATAAAATAATGATCAATAGATAAATAAATGTAAAATAAATTCAGATGGCCCATTAGTTAGACACCAATTGGATGGGTTGACCGGTCAATTAAGGATTAGCAATTGTTAGACTATATGCTTATTAGGCTAGGTCTGTAGAGCGGTCAAGGGCCATAAATAGGTCACTACACTAGTTTGTGGGGTAGAACACCATATTGATATTATTGTCTATATATCAGACTAGGCTAGTATAGAAATAAAGGTCCCTAGAAGGGCCACTACACTAGTCTGTAAGGAAGACTAAGATGGATAATTTGACATAATGGTAATAAAAAATTACCTTGGGAGGTCCATGAACTGATCCCTATGTTCAATTGCTCATTTATGAGAGGTTTTTGTGAACTAATCCCTATGGCTATATCAGGCCGGTGTAGTGATCGGGGTCCAAAATATGGGCCACTACATAATTTTTTAGTTCCCTCTTGTTCTAATGTTAGTAAGTGTAGTATATCTAGTTGGGCCTATTTAATAATTTAGATAATACACCTAAGAATAATGGATTTATGGAATAAACTAAATGAAATCATCATAATGACAATATGGTAAATTACTTAACATACAAACTAAACTACTTGAAATTACTTAGTATACTTAACATGGCATCTTTACATCATTTCCTCACTGTCATATTAATTATTGCATATGAATGTTTACTTGTGACGTGTTTTAAATACATTAAATTCACCACTGAGTTTTATACTCAATGTACCAGTGTTTTGGTGCACAAGTAAGCAGAGATAGCGGTCAAGCCTTAAAGTACATATAGAGTAGCAATTTAGACAGTAAAGGTCTAAGTTTTGAGTATTTTGGTGTAAATAGTAGGCACTCAAGTAAAAGTTATAGGTTATGTTTCTAGCATGCTTAGAAGCTATAAAAGTCTATAACAAAGTGAGTATTGAACTCAAATACTTAAATTAGACAAAGTATAAATTTATAATATAATAGAGTCAAAGACACTAGTACACTTAAATTTAAGCAATGTAAAAATTCATGATCGAGAGCCTAGGGTAAACTCTTCAAAATCCTAGTTAAGGTAGCTTTGGCATGCTAGAGAGGGATTATTAAGTAGAGCTGTAATAGCTTATAACTCAGTAGCAGTGCCATATGAGCTATTTTACATTGATAATGGCTAAAGCCACTGGTATTTATTAGCTTATAGCAGTGGTAGGGTAATGGAAAAACCATCCTTGTCACCATTTTTCAGTTTACAATTTTATTAACCCCGTTTACCCTAAGTTAAGGTCATTTTAGGAAAGTGTTACCCTTGGCTCCAAATAGTCTCAACAAACTAGATTCTTAATGAAAACTAATATATTTAACTTAAAACATAGATAACTAGTATTACTTATAAATTGGACTATAATAGTAAATACACCAATATCTAGTTAGTAATGTGAGAAAGTCATAAGTCAATGTAAATATGTATATAACATCTTTGTAATGCATTATATTTGTATTGTATCATATATAAATGTTTTAGTTTGCAAGGTTATCAAATTAAGCATGCTTAGCTATTTCACATGCCTAGCATGATAAGCAAAACACATGTAACTAATTTACATATGAGATAAGGTAAGATCCACTTGCTAGTTAAGATTTAGTGTACATGCATACAATAAGTTACATCAATAGTAAACTTTTTTTATTTGTCTTTCTAGATAGATTAATTTAGTTTTAATTGAGTTATCAAAGTGTGAGAAATATATGTGTTAGTGTACCATTGAGCCTATTTTTCTTAACGTGTTAGTTTTTCCTTGTGTAGGTTATAAGATGTAAAGACATCGATCGAAACATTAGTTGCACT
>CANXYI011876632.1:0-12916 GCA_948208565.1 Hura crepitans | reverse complement strand
GTAAAAGGCTGTTTTTGACTGTATATATATGGACTATAGGGAATTGCTAATTGTAAACTTTATTGGGTTTAGGTAAAGAAAAAGAATTTTTGCAGGATACCGTCTTTTTTTAATTAATTATATAGAAATTAGTATAATAACAAATAAAAGAATAAGACTGGAATCATAGCACTCATCAGGATCTGACATCAGCGATAGAAAATTAAAAACATGAAAGAAAGAAATAAAGACTGAGAAAGAGAAATTTTTGGGTTTTTTTTTTCTTGAGGTAGAAATTGTGAAATTGTGACCTAATTGATTACAATGGCTTCTCTGCAAAAGAAATTCAATTTTCTGGTGGGAGTGGGTAAAATATAGAAATGAGGACAAAATGTTTGTTGCTGTGTTTCTCAAATTAATAATGATGCAATTATTTCTTTTTTTATTTAATTTTCTTCTGTCAATAATTTTTTTTTTAATTGTTTCTTTTGCTTTTTGAAGTTTGATATAAGGTCACAGCTTGGCATAAGATTCCCATACGAGCATTTAAAAAGAAAAAAATGTGTCAACTCAATCTTGTTATACTGGTTTGAAGATCTAGGTAATCGATATGGAACTTTTCTTGTCTCCATTGTATTTGTAGTATATATATATATATTCATCAATTACATAATATTTACACCACAGTTCACTTCAATTTCACTACTTCCAAAATGACAATATTATTATATATGTTTACATGTGTGTGGGAAGATTTTCTATATTGGATGGAAATATTTATTTTAATTGAATGTATAAATTTATTCAGGAATCTAATTAATTTAATTTATAAATAGATTAATAAATTCAATTTAAATGAGAATGATATTAGTTAATAAATTCATAAATTTGATCTAAGAAAAAACGATAAAAATTTCTACCATTTTCAGTTTCACCAACCGCAAAAATACCCCCATACTAGAATTTTAAGAAAAAGAACGGGATCTATTATATAGATCAAACTAATTATTTTTATTTATATGATATTTCATCATTATTTTGATTTATGTATCAAAGTATTTCTTTCTTAATCAAAAATTTGGAACTCAAATTCTGAGTAGGAAATATTTTTGAATATTTAAAGAAGAATATTTTATTTCTTTACGAGTCTATCTAACATGACGTTAAATTAATCGAATAATTGAATTTTACATACGAAATAATACAAATAACATTATTTATTTTAGGTTGTTATTATTTATTTTAATTTGAAGCTTAGGTTTAATATCTTACTATGTGCATGACCTGTGACCTTAACCTTTATTTCAATAAAAAAAAATTAAGAAAATTTCCTACCATCATTTAGGCTATTTTCACCTCAAATGGTCTTAATAGGTCTATGGGACCACTGGATGTCCCCAAAATTATCAAAAGTTAAAACCTGCTTTTGATAATAGAGGACATAACTCTATCTACTTAGCTTAGGGACACAAAATAAAAAATAAAAAAAATCACTATGTACATAGCAAACCCTTTAATTCCACTTTCTCATTATTTATATATATAAACTTTATGTTTGACCCCTGTAAAGTCCTAATATTATGTACCACACCCTTGTATTCCACTTTCTTAATTCATTATATACATATATATATATAAACCATAGAGAGAAATATCTTTCTTTTTTTTTTTCAAAAAAAAAAAAAGAAAGAGAGAGCTTGTTTGTTAAACAAAATATATATATAGTTTGATGAAAAGTTGATAGTCTAGAATTATAAAGTGAAAATTTGCTGAGATTCAACCATCTCTTTTTAGAACCAAACAAAGTCTAAACCCCAAAGATCAAAAGTTTACAGTATTTGATGTCTGCTAGTCCTTATCAAAGCTTGCTAGACCATATATATTTCTACATGAATTTATATTTATATATATATATATACATGTTCATCTTTTTAACTTGTTGCCAATTTTTCATGACAGGAAGCATCATATGTCCTTTAATGTTCCACTAAAAACAAGTGTTACTTTGTCTAAATGTAAAAGAGTTGTCAAATTAAGAGAGGAATGTTATTATGAGATGTGGGTACTAGCTAAAAAAGATAGAATCCAAAAAATTTATGTGTAATAAATAATATGGTTAATTATAAATTTAAATTTGATTTTTAATTTGTCTTTTAAATTGGTATTTATTGTTTATATATTTGCAAAATGATGATCGATCTTTCATTAATATTATAAATTTTATTAAATATTTAGTAAGATTGTTAATGCGAATTGAAGAAGCTCACTTATACTAATGTATACAATATTTATGTTATTATACATATGGCTTCACATGAGTATGTTGTAGTCATACACAAGTCTCATATCAATCTATATTCTAAATAACTTCGTTAGTATCAGGGCTAAGCAAAATCGAATTGAAAACTATTTCGATCTATTTCATTCGATTTTTAATTTTTAAAAAATTTGATTAGTTAGTTTATTTTCGGTTATTTAATCTTAAAAATTGAATAAATTGATCGATCGAATTTTAAAAACGATATTATTTTAATTTTTTATATAAAATATATATATAAAAATTCAATTCATTCGATTTTCTACAAGTAGTCCGATTGATTTGATTATTTTTATGAAGAGTTCAATTTATTTAATTTGATTGATTTTCGAACTGAACCAATTGAATTATAATCTCTAATTAGGACTTAATAAATTTATACTCAGAATCTTAATTTTGTAAAATTAGTAGGGATGTAAAAAGTTATTTTATAAAATTTTAAATGATAAACGTAAATTTATAATTAATACTAAAATAATAATTCATGGATCCTGTGTGAATTTGTAGATTGTGTATATATAAATATAGTCCTATCCTATGCATATAGAGCCAAAATGATGAGATAATTAAGGTGGAATGGACCCACAAGAATTCTTTTATATATACATATTATTGGGAGTGGAGCAGCGAGTGTGGGTGGCTCCTATGACACAACAGTGGAAAGTAATTGTATAATGTTGCGCCATGTCCTGTGCCTTGTTTGGTTCCAAATATTCTGCTCGTTATCATCATTGCTACTTAGAAAGCAGTTCGCCAGTTCCCTCCCCCGTTGAGTCTTTCTTCGTTACTTGCCCTCATGCAGCATCTCCCTGTCTCCCTCCACCCTTTTTTTTAATACAGTAATTTTTTATTCAAAGTTATATATTATAATATTTATTATTAATTTTTTATTTTTTAAAATCTAATTATTTATAAGTAATTATTAAATTTTTAAAAATATAAATCTAAAGGTAATTAACTAAAAAAACATTTTCACAAAAAATTAAAACCCATCAGAAATTTTTTATTTTAAACCCACCCGCCGAAATTAGGGACATCTGAGGTCACTGAGACTTTTGCAACGGCAAGGTCCAAATACTAGATAATCAAAAGTTTAATTTTCATGTATCGAAATTTTTATATTAATTTATATAAGTGCATGATTATTCTTTATAGATAAAAAAGAATAATCGAGAGTTTAATTTTAAAATTTTTTAATATATAAAAATCAAATTTATTTAAAAATTTTTATAATCCGCGTATTCCATAAGTAAATGTTCGATCTTTGATTCAGCTTCGTAGTTGTATAATTTAATGGTTTCATATTTCTATGCATGAAAATAAAAGTGAAAAAATATCAATAACCCTTGTAAATCTATTTAAATTATTTGTTCACTTTCTATTATTTTGGGCACCGTCGATTTTTTTTTCACCGTTAGGAGTCCTTTATTTTTTCTTTTCTCTTTATTTGAATTTTATTAAATAAATATACATAGTTTCTTAATAGTTTTCTTTGATTTTCCACCATAGAAATATTTTTCACTTGTAAATATTACTAATACCGTTTACGGGATATTTTCAAACTTCTTTAATTTTGATGAAAAATTTTTATTATTATTTTTACAATAATACTAAATTAAAGATTAAAGAGTCGATTTATGACTTAACATAACTTTCTTCAATTGAATCATATGAATCGTTGAGTTACACATTGATATGTATTGAAATGTTCCATTAATGCGATTGAAATATATTATAGAATATGATCATCATTTAAATAAATTTTTTTATTATATATTTCTTAACTGCTTTGATTGTTATATTAATTGTATTAAGATGTACTATCTTTTTTATGAATAAAAGATTCGTGTCTATAAAATTTTTTTTGTCAACATTTAATTTATTTAATTGAAATTGTTAGCATAATGTTCAACTATGTTCTAAGAAATTGATCATCACCAAACTATTAATTGGAAGAAAATAAATTCAAAAATTCAATTGAAATTTTCTCCCAGTTAAATTCATTGCCTTTTTTTTCAACCAAGAATTTTGCAACAATCACCATTTTTACTTTTTTTTGGCTGAAAATTCACCGTATTTTTAAGAGATATTTTAATAGTAAAGATTAATTATAATGTCTTAAAAAATTGAATTTGACCTTTTTTTTTTTCAATTTATTTCTATTTAAAAAAGTAAAATTAGTCCTAAAAAATATGAGCTCTCATATCCCTCCATAAGGAAAGATGGCAAAAATTTTGAGGTATTTATGGTTAACTAATTTTTCGGTTAATCGATGAATCGATTTGAAATTAAATTAATTTTTTAATTAATTAAATTAATATTTATGATATATGATTTTTATTTTTAGAAATTGACGGGTAACTATTAGTCCACAATTAATTAATTTATATAAATTTTATATTTTTATAAGTAAAAAATATTTTATTTTATAAATATTATAATGTATATTTTAATAAATAAATATTGAAATTATATTTCTAAATCAATTATATATATGCTTTGATGGGTACATAATAAGCATATTACTATTAATTTCATATTATATATATCTAATCCATATAGTTATTTACTTTAATTTTATATTTCTTTTCAATTTTTTTTTAGCATTATATTTTATTTGTAATTTTATTTTGAAACACCTCTAACCATTTGAATGGATTTGATAATTGTATAGTTTATTATACTGTATATTAAAAGTTTTAATAGTTCTAATGATTAACTGAAAAATTAATATAAAAAATTTAATTAAAAATTGAAATCGGTACGGTAATTAACCGAAATTGATAAATTAAATAATAAAATTATTAATAAACTGATTAACTAATCTATAGATACCCTAACAAAAAAAACTATCTTAATTTATAAAACATCATCAATTTTTAACGGTTAGCAGATGAAGCTGTCCAAATGAAAATTTTCGATCATAGTATTTCACATCAACGGCTGCAATGCTTTAACAATGATTTATATGCCTGATTTTGGCTTTGAAGCGCTGGCGGGGCGCAAAGAAGGAAACACAAAACAAAATAATGGCGAGGTTCTGCTGGGTTTCAACTGTCCGATTTCGTTTCTCTGTTGGGACTTTTATCGAACGACTTCCGGTCTTAAGACCAAAACCCTTACCTTCTCTCATAATCAAAGCAAAAACAGTAACCACGACAGCAGCTTATAACTCATCTGAACTTAAAACCCTGAATTCCCGCCAAAAGGACCAGATTCATCTCTACATTGATGCTCTTCTCGACTGGAACCAGGTCTTACTGTTCTCTAACATACGCTCAATTTGCTCTTAATTTTATATTTTCTTCTTTCTGATTGTGTTATTTTTACAGAAAATGAATCTTACTGCCGTTACGGAGGCGAACCAAGTCATGGAAAGGCATGTAGAAGACTCGCTTGCGATGCTACCACCTATACGTGATTCTTATCTTTCTCATTGCAACTATTCGACTGAAAATCTGAAACTTGTTGACGTTGGAACTGGCGCTGGGCTTCCTGGATTGGTTTTGGCCATTGCTTGTCCAGGTAATTCTAAAATCTTCTTTACTTATATGTTCGTATTCGTTTCGAGTTGTTTTTGTCTACGGATTTGCTTTATCTGTTGATATTTTTTCCTTTTCTCAAATAAGTGTAGATTGGAAAGTAACTCTTTTGGAGTCCATGAAAAAACGTTGCGTTTTCTTGGAGCATGCAGTTAGCGTTACTGGGTTGTCAAATGTGGAAGTTGTTAGAGGAAGAGCGGAGGTATTATTCTTTCCTGATTTAGTAGTGTGTCTTTTTATTGTGCATGCTGGTTTTAGTAGTAATCCGGACTCCCATGAAGTCTGATTTTCGCCTGCTTGCTAAGGCTTCTGGGGATTTAAATCTACGATAATAAGGGAGGGGAAGTGGGGGATTAGAGAGTTTGCTACTTGCAATTTGCGAGTTATTTATTCTATAACGTTGTTATAGGACAGAGTTTAGGTCAGAACAATTCGTTTAGAGAACAGTTTGATGTAGCAGTTGCCAGAGCAGTTGCAGAAATGAGAGTTTTAAGTAAGTGTAATTCCCATTACTTACCTATATTGATTTCTAATACTTCTCAGTGGCTGAGAAAAGGAAGTGCACTGTTAATATTGTTTTCTTGCTTGTTTTCAACTTTAGCGGAGTATTGTCTTCCTCTCGTTCGGGTTGGTGGGTTGTTTATAGCTGCGAAGGGCCATGATCCCCATGTATGTATACGTGTTTCAGATTTTGGACTCCAACCGCTATTGGGTTTATTATCTTTGCTGTGAAGAAAATGGCATGTGATAGTTCACTTGCAACTTGTAAGCGGGAAATCTTTTCAGATTTGATCATATGCAATTACTATGTCATGCATTTTCTGTTTGGAAGTGGGTGCCTGTGAATTTGTGATCTTTCTATCTCACTTTGCTAGATGATAGTTTGAGATTGACAATTGCTGCGAGTGTGAGCATTTGTCATTCTTGTCAATGGTTCTGTGAAGATGGAACGTTTGGGTAGTATTTAAAATTACTGTAGATACTATTTCAGGAGTTGATATAAGTGCTGGTATCGATAAGTTACTTTTTGTGAGAAGTGAATCAATCTGAAACAAAGCTCGTGATCATGGGTTCATCCCTTTATCCATAATTTAAGAATGGTATCCAGAAAAGAAAAATGATATAGTTGTGCAAAGATCACTTTATTAAAGTACATAATACAGTAACATATGAGAATTTCCTTTTTATTCCTAGTATTTGTTGATAACTGAATGAAGAACACTTTAGAATACCACTTATATGTCAGAAGAAGATAGTCATTGTGGGATGAGTATATTATTGATCAGTCAAACAATTCTGTATAAATTTAATAAACTTCTTGACCATATTTGTTATTATGAAATTGTGGAAATATCATTACAAAAGAAATTGCTCATTCCATGTGCTATTTTTGTTTTCTCCATATCTTTGATGAACGCTAAACAACGGTAATCTTCTCACAAAATTAACGTGCAGGAGGAAGTTAGAAATGCAGAAAGATCAATCCAACTGATGGGTGCATCCATTTTGCAACTCTGCTCAGGTATGCTCTGTATTCTCATTTTTTCATTGATAATAAACTCTTATGAGTTAATTATGCTTGTATTTGTATCAAACACTGGGTTTGTCCAATGAAGTAAACATAGAGAGAATTCTGCAGTGATAGATGATTTATACAAAATTGATTTGCTTCTTGCATTCTGATTTGTGAAATTATGAATTGACAAACACCACTAATGTTGTATATTGTCATTATTCTTTTTTTTTTTCCGGCTCAAATTTATGCTTCAACATTGGAGCTGGAAAAATGAACCGAAAACATAGAAAAAGCGATCCATGTGTGTCAGACAAGATGGGGAACTTGATCTAGTCTGTAGTTTTTGATTGATCCAAAGTTTCTATCTGGAGAATGGAATTGCCAAATCTGACTGGAATATTGAGGCATAATAAAAACTCTCGATGAATATTTAGCTTCCTCATTGAAGTGATGTGATTACGTCCTTTCCATGCAGTGGAATCGCACAGCCCCTATGGACAGCGAACTGCTGTTGTATGTGTAAAAGATCACCCTACTCCGAGGAAGTATCCACGGGATCCAGGTACCCCAGCAAAATTACCATTGTAACAGCCCATTCTTTTGTCACCTCCATGGACTACTCTACTACGATTTGTGTCCTTGTAAAATGTATATTCTTTAATATGCACTTTCTTTTAAGAAGCTTAATTTTTCATTTGATTAATTAATTCGATTTTCTATTTCATTATTTTTGTTGGCTTGTCAATGTCGTTCTGCTATATACCAGTAAGTTAATCATTTACCTTTGTAAGAAGATAATGGCTTGGTAACTTCCAGTTTTGATTTTGTGGAACACACTGTTCATGAATTTAAGACATATCTTCTGGGTTTGTTCAAAAGTTGTGTAATTCGTTTTAACAAGTATTTTTTTATAAAGTGAAAATAAAAGATTTCCTGTATTGAGAATGAAGGTCATTTGCTTTTGGCTATATAAATTAGAAAGCCATAGGAGTAGAAATATTCAAGGAAAACATAAGCAGGCGAAAGAAAAAGGCACTACAAAGAAGAGAGAAATAGAATATCTTGAGAACCTAGTTAGTAGAATATCATAGGAATTTGCAATTAACCTAGCATCTTATTCATGAGATATATACATACATATAATTTGTAAATGTGCAAGTAAGCGGGCAACTACGAAATGGTGCAGACTGATGACCTTTTTGATTCTATTTGACAGCAAACTAGTACTGTTTTGAGTAATGAAAGCAGATAAAAATATTAATGTATTGTGTGATTTGCTTCATCTCTGAACTTCACAAAATGAAAATGAATAATGTGATTGATTAATACCAATTCTGGGACATGTTTAAGTTTTATGATTGCCATAGCTCTCATAACTGTTCTGAGACGCATGAAACAGGTACGTTTTCACCATCAAACAATATGTTTTACTTTTTTTATACTTTACATGCACAGCTTAACATCATCTGCTGTGACCTTGGGCAGTTTACTTTCTTGTAATTATGTCACGGTTAGGTTAAAATTGTTCCAGCATTCTATTTTCGTGCGTCAGCTGTCTAAGGTGGTAGGCGCCCACGCACACACGATACCTAGGTTTAGGACAGCAAGATTTTGTAGGGTAGAAACAGAATGTCAATCTTCTTTTATCCTGTTAGATCTTATGCTGGTTAGATGAATCTTAGACTCTAATGTTCTTTGTATGACATAAGAAAGTGGGTTTCATTTGAAACAGAGGAAAAAGCAGGTTATAATAATGGTGGCATGAGAAAAACGACCTTTACCTAACTCACTCTCCACTTGTAATCAGTTAATTAGGTCAAAATGTTAAAGCACCAATTAAATTATCATTAAGCTGAATGTGTTTAAAGTAGATCCTTAAAAAAATTAAGCTGCCACGTTGATTGCTTCTGAATTAGTGGATTTTTTTTAATAGAAAACAACTTCTGACGTGAATAATTTATCTCTTTGGCATTATTTATTATGTTTCTTATTCTTTTTTCTTCACAATAATGCATTTTCCTATGTGTTTGTTTGGTAGAAAGGTAGCATTTCTGGATATGCATCATTCTTAAATTTACTTTTATTGCTTTCCTCTTGGCTGCCTTATTATAAGTTAGAGAACTTTTCTTATTGATTTCCTTTGTTTTTTGTCGTATCAATAATTTCTTCTGGTATCCTACATTTATCGGAGAAGAAAACACCTCATGTTGAATAATATGCAATCAGTTTATACATAATTCATTCTGTTTTTGACTTTAGTTTTCTGGCGGTTTTTATTTTATTTTTTCCTTTTTTCGCCAGATAAAAATTGGGAATTTTTAAAGGATATTGTGTGTGCTATTGAATTTGAAGGTGCAATTTGTCTCCGTCCATTTTTATTTTTTTGGGATAATTCAATTGTTTTAAAATACATTTTTGAGTCTAATTAATACGCAATTTTCGATTTATAGATATTTTGCTCTACTTCATTTCAGTCATGTTCTTTTTCATTCTTTTTTAATTTTACTTGATCGTACCTTTTTGCTGTAAGATTTCAATAGAACTCGTACCAGATTAGGTTTCTGGGAGAATACAAATAAAAGAAAATGTTTTTAAGAAAAAAATAGAATAAAGTGCCCGTAAATAAAAATGGCACATTAGTTTTGAGCTCAAACATTAAATTCAGAATATTTGTATCAATGATTGAAAAACAAATTAAGGGTAAATTGATGCATCCAATGTTACCATTTAAGCATTTCGGTTTAAATTGAAATAGTGAATCGAAATAAAAATTTGGTTCATTCTATTTAGGTAATTTGGTTTGGTTTGGTTATTTTTTTTAAATTTTGATTAATTCAGTTTGGTTCAATCTATGAGGGAAAAAACCTAAATGAATCGAATAGAATCAAATTTAGTAATTTTGAGCTAAATTTTAATATTTTTCTTGTAAAATTCAAAAAACATATTAAGATATTTGTATATATTGATTTTAGGCCAAATCAAAGAGCCCAATGCGAAAGCTCAAATTGAATCGAAATATTTTAATTCTATTTGTTCAATAAATCGATTTGGTCGAATTGATATTTTTTTTATCTATTTTAATTAATTTGATTTGGTTTTTAAAGTGAATGGATTTACACACTGCCCTAATAACTACGCACTAAGAAGGTGTTTTAGTTTATTATCAACAGGAGGAAAAAAAAGAGATAGTTTAGGTGTGTGCATTGCGCAGTGATGGAGAAAGCAAAAGTTGCCAATACTTAATATTGTCTCGTATTTCAGTGATGAGTTATATATATATAGTAATTTGCTTTGCATCCTATTGAAGAAAACTTTCTATAGAAAGAAGGAAAGTAACCAAAGTATTTATTGCTATAGTTTCTCATTATAGAATTACGAATTGAATTATGGATGTATAATCTTAGTAATCCATGCCCACTTTATTTAAAATGTCACATTTTCATCTCAAATAAACAAACACCCAACTACTAAACCCCAGAAATCCCTAATTAAATTACTATTAAGTTTTTGTCCCTTTGCATTCAGTCCCACAAACCAACCAATTCAAATTTATGCAACCCTTCATTCAAGTTAGTGGATGGATCCACTTCTTCAATAATTTTTGGTCCTTATTCCTTTCTTATATATTGATACGGGATCATCATAAAGTGAAACAATATATCTATACACAATTTAAATTTACGCTGTCATACTTTTCAGTTATTAATTTAATAAAAATAATTTAATGATTAAAAAAGCAAAAGATTAAAAAAAAACAAAAAATACAGTACCTACCCAAGTACGAAAATATTTACGGCATAAAATAATGGAAACTTAATCCCATTGCCTCTCTTTTCTATTTCGAGGGAAGCTTCCATTGGGACTGAGGAATTTGATATGATAGTTTTGAAAATCTATCAAATAAAATAGATTAATTTTTTTATAAAAAATAATTAAATTTTTTATATATTTTTTAAAAAAATTAAAATAATATCTTTTAAATAATTTAATTAATTTAATTTATTCGATTTTTACTATCAAGCCAAACAAACTGAAATTGCTCACCCTACTTTATAGGTCATGACAACTAGTACTGCTTAAAATACAAGACAATAAATTTAAATACCGTAAAATAGGTTTGAGTCGGTATTTTTAGTTCAATAATTGAGTACCAAATATAGGTTTGAGTTTTCCACAATTTTTCCCTATTTTCATGTCTTTTAGTGATTATTAAGTAATTAAATCTTGATGGACAAATAAAAAAACGTAATAAGACATATTTAAAGGCTAAAACGTATTTCAAATAATTAAAGAAAACAGGCTGATGACAATCTTCGATAGTGAAATCTCCTTATGGATCATTAGTTTTTAAATCTCAACTCCCACAGTGAACAAACAGCTAGAGATGAGAAGAGATGACCTTAGAAGGCAGGATAAGATGATTCGGATAAAAAGGAAAAAGAAGAACAAAAAGCAGACATCTCAAATCATATATACAAAATTGGCTAGTTGGTAAAGTTTCTGCTAGAGATGTATTGGGACATTAAGCTGCCAAACTTTGATATCACAGTCCAAACTTCCACTGTAGATAAGGTAAGAACTGTCTGATGGATTGTGATTATCAACTGTTGCCGTCAAGCACTTTACAGGTCCTTTATGCCCTTCTAAGATTGCCAAACATGAGTAATTCCTACCAACGCCTCTCCATACTCTTATTGTTTTATCTGCAGAACCACTGCACACCAAATCAGCCACTACAATTAAGCATAAAATTGACTGTTTATGCCCTCTAAGAGCACCCACCACCACCATGCCACCACCATCATCCTTGGTCCATACCACTATTGATCTGTCACAAGCACCAGAATATAGAATTGACCCATCAGAGCTAAGTGCCAGTGCATTTATGCCGGACTTGTGTTTCTCTAATGCGGCCACTAGAAAATGCTTCCCGGTCTCTGAACTTTTCCTCCATACTTTTATTTTTCTATCAGCTGAACCAGTATAAACATCTCCATCATTTGATACTGTAACTGCATTTATAGCATCATCATGTGCGCTTGCTACTGATTCCAGGCATTTGAAGTCACTTGTCCTCCAAATCTTGAGCGTCCTATCCCATGAAACTGAATACAGAAAAGATTCATCCTTTGACAAGGCTAGTGCAGATACTGTGTCAACATGATGAACCCATGTGCATGTTTTGTGCCTCCTAATCTGAACTTGGTGCTTTGGTAATAGCATCTTCATAGCACGGTCACCAAGTGTTGGCAGTGTGGCTAAATGGGTATACTTTTGTGAATCAGGTTCGTGGTTACCGATTTTCCATACTCTGATTTTGTGATCTTGATGAGCACTAAACAGTTTATCAGCTAAAACTACTAAACACTTGACAGCACCTTTCCCCACAGCCACTAAATTGTTGCATAGGCTGTCATGTTCTAGTTCTGATTCTAAGATCAAGTCTCTCTTCCAACATCTGATTTCTTTGTCGGATGAACCAATGTAGAGGAACTTTCCGGCCACCGTTAAAGAGGATATGTAGGTGGTTTGACCTTTGAGGGTGGTGAGGCAGTGGTGGTT
>CANXYI011876628.1:0-10818 GCA_948208565.1 Hura crepitans | reverse complement strand
AAGGCTATTATCTTTTAAAGGATCATTAACTTCTTACTCATACATCATATTCATACCATGTATCCACACATTTACACCATTCATGCATAAGGCACACATTACATATCATGCATCATCTTAGATAATTCTTGCATAATCATTAACCCTCTATGTTGCAGCCACCATTAATCCATCTACAACCTACTAAGGAGAATGATCATGTCAAGAGATAAACTAGTGAGGAATACCATGCTAAATGGGGTCTTTCAAGATATAGAGAAAAAGATGGTGGCTACCATAACCAATGCACTCTTAGGCAAGAATGCCTAGTAAGAAGAAGGCTAAAACTTTTATTGCTAATAATAACAAGAAAGGTATGGTTAAAGACTAGCTTTTTGATGAAGAAATACCCCTTGATAAGCCTAGCTATAATAAAGTTCCACCACTTAAATATGATAAAGAGGATCATATTAAAGAACTAAATGAAAAGCTAAAAGCTATGAGTTACCTAGTGACCAAGGGCAAAGACATCAATCTAGAGGACATTAGTTTGATATTTAAGCATGCCATGCCATACATATTCAAGAAGCCAAATTTGGGTATGTTAGATGGAATTTTTAACCTAAGGACTCACTTGAAGCATTATGCAGTAGCCATAAGGTTTATTAACCTATCAAAAGCATAAATTTTGAGCTTCTTTAGTATGTCTCTAACTGGACAAGCATTAGATTGGTACCATAGATTAGAAAAGAAGATCATAGTAAACTGGGAAGAATTGGCCTGTGTGTTCAATAAGCAATACTTAAACAACACGACCATGGAAGTAACCCTTAAAGACTTACAATTGGTGTGCCAAAAACTTGACAAAACCTTTTCTTAATATTTGGAATGATAGAGGGAAAAAGTGCTCAAAATGAGAAACAAGTTAAATGATATCGACCAAATTAGGATGTTCATCAAGAATGCTAATAGCTATATCAATGCTAGGCTCTCTACTAAAGGCATTAACACATGGGAATGACTCAAAGTCATAGCTATTAATTTCAAACCAGCATTCCATAATAAAGGATTCAAGAAGAATGCGAAACATGCCTATCAAGATGATAATTCAAGCCAAGCCACTAATGTCAACATGGTTAGAACTCACTAGTTCTGCAAATAGGGCAAACCCCAATCTTGGTGCTTGAATAAACATACAAAAGGAGGAAAGCTACAACCATTAATGTCATTAAGTTATAGGTCATCTCATAGACAAGTGTACCACTCTCTGTCATGCCATTGAAGATATCATCCAATAGTTTAAAAGCTCCCTTTCTCTTTTTCTTTTTAAGTTTAGTTTAGTTGTGAGCTTTTGTAATAATTTCAATTAACTTTTATTCAATAAAACAAAATAGTGAATTTATTTTTAGTCATTTGAATAAATACATTTTGACTTTAATCTAGAAAAGAGCAAGGCTTGGATCACATCAATGTTTAAAGCTCACTCTTGAAAGATGGATCAATGACTAAGAAGCATCACTAAGAATTATGTATCGCTAGAAATTAGACAATGACATCGTAGAAGTCACACACACACACATTCATCTTGCATACATCTTCTAGACACTAAAACTTCAAGCTTCCATGCATATTACTTAGGCTTAGTCATGCATTATTCATCTATACATGTATTAACCATCCACTTTGCATCACATTAATAAGAATAACATGCAGACCTTATCATGCATTCACTTTTGGTGGACACATATCATCTATCAAGTAGACTTCATTATAAGTGTAACATGCATCCATCACGTATCCAAATGATGTCTAAGCATGTCATATACATATCACATGAATCATAAAAGTCACATCCCACACATACACTTGGCATACCATAAATCTATCTTATAATCCACATTATGTCTAGGCACATCATATACATATCACATGCATCACTAACATTCAATCTTACAATTATCCATGTAATTTAAGCATAGAATAGAATCATTAATGCTTAAAACACATATCATATCATAATAACAAATATATCACACTAACTAAAAGGATTATCCTTCACTTAGGCTTTTCAAATGAAAAGACATAACTCCTCTACTTCCTTCAACACTCTTCACCAAAAAAATGGCAACTAGACCTGAAACCAGAGGTGAAAGTCAATTTTTCACTCGAAGCATGTTTGACAAAGTGATGGCAGTAATAGAACAAAGAATAATAGCACTCATAAAAGAAAAGATGTAAGAGAAGTTTGAAGTCCAACGATAAGGCGCTCTGAAGAACTCGATGGGCGTAAATTTTACCATAGGGGTAAGCAATGACCAAGCAACTAGGCCAATGAATATTTCCCATAGACTTCCCTATACGAATAAGTCTTTGTCCATGATGCTTAAGGAATTGAAAGAAGAGAACCTTCTCTAACCTTTAATACTTGAACATCATCCTTCACCACTTCCACCTAACCATCACCATAACATATACTATGCTTATCATCAAAACACTAGCCACCTAACTAATGATTGCAAAGCCGTTCGTCAAGCCATCCAAGATATCATAGACCATGGCATGATACCCTACCCTGTAGATCACTCATTATTAGACTTAACCAACATTCCTCAAATCTCTGAAAAAATATGGTTCTCTTTTTCTAACATTCAGTCTACCACCTTATAGACTAACTACAAGATCTCACCAATCAAGGATATAGAAGGATCCAATAAAGATGTGAAGTGCATCATTATTTTCTTTTCCAATTGTTTTCTTACTTTTATGTTGGAATAATTAAACTTTAATAAAACATCTTTTTGAGAATCTTTATATACCACAATCATTGCATAACATGATACTCTTGAAAGTGAGTTAAGGGAATTAAAAGAAAGAAGAAAAAAAGAAAAAGAAATAAACTTAATCCATATCTATTAAAAATAATACATGATGGCTCGCCACCACTACAAATAATTTTGAAGCTTAAAACTTTATGTTTCCTTGTAATGTATGAGAAATATCCTAAAATGTGAGATGAGAGAAAAGAAATAATATGTTGGTGGCTATTACACTTAAAAGAATGCCTTTTATTCAAATCCTAAAACAAGTCCAAATTTAATAGGCTATAAACCTAAACCATCAAATTCATTATGTATCATCATTTTCAAAGCCTAAAAGTTTAAGGCAATCACACTAAAAAGCCAAACCTTATTTCAGTTCTTGCCCACACAAAAATCTAAAAGTCAAATGGTGCTAAACTCTAAAAGCCTATAATAGTAAATAGATTTACGTTAAGCCTTAAATAATTGAGCAATCCTTCTTTAACTATTATTATCCTCATTTAAAAAGAAATGAGTTTTCTAGTTCCCACTTAGTTGATCAACCAAGAGCATAAACCTGGGCAAAAGTTAGGAAAATTCGACAGAAAATATTTAGTTAAGAAAATCTTCACAACTGACTAATAATAAGGATATTATTAATACAGTACTCGAAAAGGTTAGAAGAATGACATTTGAATCATAAAATTCTAGATGCTGGGGGGCATGAAGCTAGCACCCATAGTGAACTACTTATGAAAAGTTCCATCTCTCATGGAAAGAGCTCTAAAACATATCGAGCCTTCTTAAAAGGTGTTAGTTTAGACTTAGTTGATCAAACAATCAGATCCTAAGCCTTAACCAAATATGGATAAGCTGAATTAAAAAGAAATTATAAAAATGAATTGAAAAAATAAAAAAGCTCGCTAGGTTGAAGACTCACAAAAGGCATCCTAGGCTATCTAGGCAAAAATTAGAGGTCGAGAGAAAATATTTAATTGGAAAATCTCTGAACTAGCTAATAACAAGAGTACCATGTTATGCATACATTTGCATTCTTATTCACCTTAGTCATTCTTCAGCCACACATGCTTAAATGTCCTTCAAGGTAAATTGATGTTTCACTTATGCCTTGGCCTTACCACTATTCACCATAACTCAACTTCCTCCTCAACACCTTCCCTAGCCTTTCCATCACCATAACTTGACATCTTTCTTTAAAAGACATCTTATTCCCATTAGCCTAACCTAGCCTACAACTTCACTCTTTTATCAAACCTAACCTTTTCATCATAGGGGAGAATGATCCCAATAATAAAAAATACATTAACTTTGGCATTTAGCAACATTGTCACACATACATCACAAATAATAAATTTACATAGTCACACTCATTTACACATCCATTTTATGAAAAAGTACCCATTCTACATGTTCATACATTTGCCTTTACACATCGATCACAAAATGACCATTCATTCACTGTTGGAGAAGATTTATCCATTGTACAACATAAATCAACTTTCACCATTCATTCATTATAGCAAAAAAAAATATATACCATCATTCAACATGTATCTATCTTCACCATTCATACAACCATAAGAGTCAATTCATTCATTTAAAAGTCATAGTCATGTCTTACATGTATTCACCATTCATTCTAATTCTCTATTCATTCAGAAGAAAGTAAGTAAAAAAAATGCATCATTACATTTATTAGGAACACATTATTCCTTCATCTAGAAAAGATTAGGAGCTAACACATACCACCACATTCATTAGAAATGCATTATTCCTTTGTACTAGAAAAGATTAAGAACCAATTCATATATCACTCATTCATCACAAAATTCAGTTACCTGCACTTATCTAAATAAGCACATATTCAATAGGTACACATTCATCCATTCATGAAATATTATCATTGAATCAATCATTCATTAAAATCATTTCATTCATCACCTTTATGGTTTCACACTCATTCATAGGATAGAGTGCAATCTATCATTCATTAAAGTCATCTCATTCATCACTTTCATGGTTTCAAACTAATTCACAAGATAGTGTAATTAATCATTCATTAAGGTCATCACTTTTATGGCTTCACACTCATTCATAGGATAGAGTGCAATCTATCATTAGAATTATCTCATTCATCAAAGATAGGATAAAATACATTCATTCAAGAAAAAACCAAGTAACCAATCAATAGACACATTCATACATTTGCACATTCATCTAACATTTGACATATGCCTCAGGTATATCACTCACATGTAAGCAACTCATCAGACATCAGTCACACGAAGGATAAATGACATGCACATGCATCATTCAGAATGGAGTCATATTCCTCTACACATTATAAAAAAAGGTTCATCCTTTAAGTCATTTAAGAACTAAGCAAAAACTTATCCATGTAAGGCACTACATTTAGTTGTGCATGCTCACATGCATTAGCCATATGCCTAAATATATTTTAACCTCTAAATCATACATTAGTCATGCATTTACATCACACATGACATATATGCACATGATGTCACGCATAAACTTGAAAGATATTAATGTCCTTAACACTAGATATGCTTCAAACTATTGCTTAAGACTTATCACCAGATTTGGTTCAGTCCAAAAAATCAGATTATTCAGGCCTGTCACTAGATTCGATTTGATTAGCATCTCTAGACCTACCACTAGATTTAGTTCAATCCATGACATTAGCCTATTTTTAAAACTATCAATAGTTTTATTTTGGTCAGCATCTCTAAACTTGTCACTAAATTTGGCCTATCACTAGATTTTGTTCGATCAACTCTTTTAAACACATCACTAGATTCGGTTCGATAAACTCTTTTAAACTCATAAATAGATTTAGTTCGGTCAACTCTTTAAGGCCTATCACCATATTCATTTCAGTTAACTCTTTTAGACTCATAAATAGATTTAGTTTAGTCAACTCTTTAAACCTATCACTGATTAGGTTCAGTCAACTCATTCAAACCTATCACTAAATTTGGTTCAATTAACTCTTTCAGACTCATCACCAAATTTGGTTCTATCAACTTTCAAACTTATCACCATATTCAATTTTGTCCATATGTAACTTACCTACTTAAAGGAAAATAGGCACCAGTATTTGATATAGTTTTTTTTTTCACCTGGAGATTAATCGACCCTATATTAGGTGTAGTTTTCTTTAGCTTTAACAAATTGGAATTCACTTAGAGATGAATAGGCATTTGCATTTAGTATAGTTCTTCACTCGAAGGTGAGTAGGCATTCGTATTTGATATAGCTTACTTTCAAACCTTATCTAGAAGCATCAAAGCAAAAACATGTTCAGATCTAATTGGATTTTTACTTCACCTAAGCATAAGCAGGCACCTGTATTTATTGTAGTATTCTTCATAATATCAATTCTTTTTTGGAGGGAAAATACAACTCAAGTCTAGCAAGCTTTCTCAAATGATTCGGAGGTAGGCATCCATATTCGTTGTAGCTTCATACCATGTAAGTATACTTTTAGGTAAGTATTTCTAACATAGGTATTTTGATGTGCACTATTGCTTTAAGCATTTCACAACACACACCAAAGTTAGGACAACTATAGATGCCTCGATTTTTGGTTTAGGAATTTCTTATGTATTTGAATTTTGACTTGAACTGAAAAGCTTACAGTGCAATCAAAATTAGAAAAAAAAGGAAATCTATGTCTGTAATAGAGGGCTTAGGACCCCGTGGTATGGACCCATTCATTTTTTTGCCCTATAATAATCAATAGAGATAAGCTCTTAAGCAATGGCATAAGCACTTTATAAAGCAAGTCCAAAGAGACCTATTTTAAATAAGATTTACATGGACATACTCTATCTAGGTTTATAATAGCCAAATCAGCTCTACCAAACCCAAGGCCCATAGTATGTATGGACTTATTTTAGATAGGGTCTATATGGACTAACTTAAACTTGGCCCATAGACTGACAGGAAAGCATACAACTTAGGTATACATGGATTAAGCCCTATAAGTCCGCACAGACTTGCTGACATAAAATCTTCAAAAAGTGAGATTTTCCTATTTGGACTATCAATCCTAATCCTATTAGGATTCTACTTCCTTTAGATGGGAAACTTTAAACCTAACCCTATAAATACCTTTCTTGTGTTTGAAGAAGAAGAGATTGAGAATAAAATTCATAGTAGCTAAAAACCCATCTGTGAATCCAGTAGAGGACTCCAGACATGAATGGCTCTACTAGTCTTATTAGCCTCATCTAAAATAATTTTTTCTATACTCTTACACCTTTATGCTATTGCTTGAAGAGTTTATTCACAACGTAATATCTGAGGTCTCTTCTATATATATTGTTATTATTTCATAAAGCTATGATCTATAAAGATTGATCAACAAGTGAGGTGATTCTATGTAATCCTAACTTTGTTCGTAGGAGTAGGTCATAATTTTTAGTTGTTTCATACGATACAATTAATTGCCACTACATCATATTCATTCTATTATCTTTATCTTAATTACATAGACATAATTATAAGCATGATGACATCTGTACGGACTTACTTTCTGAACATGTAAATGATATATTATCGACATGGACTTATGTTTAATAACAATGTCTTATTTATGTTATATATCATGATTTAATATGTCTTGTTTGCTAAAACAATATTATTCTATGACATTAGCATGTTATATAATTATCTAAAATGCATGTTGTTAATATTTTAAAATTATTTTATAGTGCATATAGACTCTTTCTCGTGAGGAGTGTAATCCATATGGATGATTTTTGTCCCATTCTTGTATATTATATTTTTAAGTCCATGTGGCCTCCCTCTCATAAGGAACATAGTCTACACAGAAATTGTCCTTGATTTCTAGTTTCAAAATGTATTTGTGTTTCTTATCTACTTTATGATTTTATATGAATCTTTTACCTAGTGTCATTAAACCTTTTCTTTTTGAGTTGTAAATAAGTAATTTTTCTCACTAGAATGAAGGTCTGGACAGACATAATATCCATTATAAGCCATAGTTTACATGGACATTAGCTAGTGCCATACAGAGTCTACACGGACTAAACGACATACAAATGGGACCATTCAAGTGCTTTACTTTATTTCTTTTGGTTTTGTACTTTATTGTTTCTTCTTGTTTATTCTTGGTTGTAATAATTAATTAAACAACTTATTTTACACGTCAATTACTTAACTTTCACTTAAAATGGTTTTGTACATAATTGATTGCTGTTTTCCTAAGCAAAATTGTTTTAAGCTTTCTTTAATCAAAAGTCACATGAAAAATTTATTTTTACAAGACCAATCTCTTAGAGATGGATGTTAGGCAGTTACTGCCAATTTGGATGGAATTATGTGTAATTGTTAGGTCACACCATAATTAATGAATAACCCACTTTATGGATGTCCAATTACTTTTATTATATGCTTAAATATCATACTTTACTTCTTATGCAAGAAAAAGTGACATAATTACTTCGAATATAATATATGATTACTTGAAAAGGGATTGATAAATGTTACAATATACAAAAAAGGCATATTATTAGGGCATAAATAAGATCTAAACTCCAAGAGGCCATGTGGTGACTCCACTAACCACTCTCATCCCTAGTAAAATACATAATCTTTATAGCATAATTAATGAAATTGAAATTATTAGCGACATTATGGTAATTATTGGGAAAATTTGGCAAATCACCTAAATTGCATGAATTAACTGATACACAATTCACACGATGCGTCTTGACTATCATATTGTTATTGCATGTGAACCATTACATATAACATGTTTTAAATACATTAAGTTCACCATTGAGTTTTATACTCTCTATACAATCATTTTGGTGCACAGGTTGTAAAGATAAGCAATCCAGCCTCAAAAATCATGCAGTGTAACAGCATAAATTTTAAAGGGTATGCACAGTCTTTTTTTAAGTTTTGATTAGTTAGCACTCATGTAAACACTATAGGTCTGGGTTTAGCATGCTTAGAGGCTACTTATGTTTGTATCTAAAAAGGATAGGTGTGATTTATATAAATAGGTGTTTTCTTTTTATGGCTTACTTTTATGAGTTTTTATAACTATGGGCCTAAGGCCCTGTGTTATTTTTATGTGTTTTTATTGTTGTGTGTTAATATTGATTAGGGGACCAAAAGGGTTCTAAAGGAGATAGAATGATATTGCTATTAATAGAAGTGCTTTTATAGGTGAAAGAAATTTTGGTATGTCACCAAGGTAGCCATTGTGCTGTCCAGTTTTCTGTAACATATAGAATGTTTGTAAAATGGGTTTTCAAAGTTTGTCATACTATATATGAACTTTTTTAAGGGTTAGGCATAAAACTTAAGCAATATCTGATAGAGTTCTAAAATAGTATTTAAGTGTTAAGGAGTTCACACCTAGAGCAATTTTAGGATGGGTGACCTGGTAGGAAGTGAATCGCTTGTCGGACTTCTTAGGTTGTCTGGTAAGGGTTGTCACATATTTTCTTAACATTTTTAACCAAGCAAATGGCTTCTAATTGGTTTTAAACTTAGGCTAAGATTATTTTATAATTAATACTTTCATCCAAAAGTTTTAGTGCATCACGAGTCTTAGGAAAACTATTTATCATGTGAATGTAATATTCACCAAAATTGGAATTTTCAAGTTGTTATAGCTTATATCTCCCATGTTGCTTCTTCTATTCTATGGTGTCTCTAAAGAACTTTCACCCATGGCACTATCTTATTCCATAGCTGCTTCACTTCTCTTGCTAAGATCCTTATAGATTCTTTTTTATAATATAGATATGGACTAATCTCCACATCTTCTACTAATAGCACATGTGTAGGATCCGATCTATACCTTCAAAGCATGGACATAAGGAACACATCATGTACGTAATGAAGTTTTGGAGGTAAAGCTAGTCTATAAGCTACTAGCCCCACATATTATATCACTTCATATAGACTAATATACCTTGGACATAACATGCCTTTCTTGCCAAACCATAGAACTTTCTTCCAAGGCAAAACCTTATCAAATACTTTATCTCCCTCTTGGCACTAAACATCTTTTCTCAATAACCAAGTTATATGTGTTGTAACCAAAGAGAAACCCTTAACAAATCATCTATAATACCCTACCAAACCAAGGAAACTCCTAATCTCTATAGTGCTCCTGGCTGGCTTTCACTCTAAAGCTACCTTAATCTTACTAGGATAAATCTGTATGCCTTCTAAAAAAGCTATGTATCCTAGAAAAGACACCTCACTGAACCAAAACACGGACTTTTTAAGCTTGACTATAAAATTTTTCTCAAATACATATCATGATCCTCTTTACTCTTAAAGTAAACCAAAATATGATTTATGAAGAACACCACAAACTGGTGCATGAAAAGATAGAACAAATGGTTCATTAGATCCATAAAAGTTGCTAGAGTATTAGTAAGCCTAAATGGCATTACCATACTTATAGTGGCCATATCTCATTTTGAAAGTAGTCTTTGCCACATTAAATTCTTTAACTCTCAACTAATAATACCTAGATCTCAAATCAATCTTGGAAAATACTCTAGTCCCTCTGAGATGATCAAACAGATTATCAATCTATGGCAAAGGATACTTATTCTTGATAGTCACTTTGTTAAGTTGTCTTTAATCCACACACAACTAAAGAGAACTATCTTTTTTTCTTAATAAACAATGCTAATGCTCCCCATGGTGGTACACTCAGTCTTATAAAATCCTTAGCAAGCAATTCTAGCAATTGAACTTTAAACTCCTTCAACTCCTCTAGAGCTATATGATATTGAGCTATTGATACTAGAGCACTGCCATGTAAACTATAACACCATAATACCCAACTGATAATTGGTTTAGATATAAGATGTCATAAGCGATATCTCTAATTTGAGTTAGTTACTAGATCCGAATGAAAGAGATCACACTAACTTCACTATCTTACTACTTTTGACTATAAGCACGGACACACACAGACACACACACATATATATATATA
>CANXYI011876553.1:0-13648 GCA_948208565.1 Hura crepitans | reverse complement strand
TTGACTTACTGATGACTGTGATTTGGAGGACCAGAGGGTCCAATGGTGTATGTGGAGGTTATATAGTGTTTAGAAGTGATTTTCTTGCAGGTTTGAATTTGGGTTAGATAACAGGGCAGCCGTTATGCTGCCCGAATATTAAGAATGTTTGGTAGCGCCTGACGGTGATACTCTCGGATTACAGGTATACGGGTATAGGAGAGTAACACACCTTATCGGTCCAGGTAGGATTGGTAGCGGGTGTTTCAGGTATTTTGTACTTCCTCTCATAAGAGCTTTATAAAGAGCCATGCCTAGGCTTATTTGGTGGCTATTATTATATATAAATTTTTCTAAAGAAAGATAATGATCACAACTTCCTTAGACTCGATAGCATGACTTCTTAACATGTCCTCAAGTACCTATAAAACATGTTTTGACTTAAGCACCATATATAGATTGGTATTAAACTCACTCAAGTACAAAAGCTACCTGAATGACTATTTCTTGTTCACCATTTGTCTGTGGATGAAATGACATATCAAAACTTAGTCGAGTGCTTAAGGCATTATGACGCTTCTTTCAAAACCTAGATGTAAACCTCAAGTCTCGATTTAATATGATAAAAGTTGGCACTTTGTGCAATCTCACTATCACATCAACGTATAGCTACACAAGCTTTTTTAAAGAGAAATCTATCCTTACTAGTATGCAGGGTGTATACTTAGCTAATCTGACTACCATTACACATATCGAATAACACTTACTTGATCATAGGTAACCTAACCACAAAATCCATGGTGAATCTATCCTATTTCCATTCAAGTATTTGTATAAGATGAAGCAATCTTGATGAAACTTTATGCTTAGCCTTAACTTATTCACAAGTAAGGCATTTGATCCATAACTCTAATACATTTTTCTTCATACCATGCCATTAATACAAAGACCTCAAATCTTGATACATCTTGGTACTACTAAGATGCATGGCATAAGGAGCATTGTGTGATTCTTCTAAGATTTGCTTCCTCAGGCTTACCATATCTAGCACACATATTTGGTCATAATAATATAAGAAATCAAAACCCTTAATCTCAAACTCAAATGAATTCCCCTTTTAGATCAAACTTATAACACTCATCAGCTTATTATCCTAATTTTATGCTTCTTTTACTTATAGGAGCAAAGTTTGTCTCACTTGTAACTCAAGTAACAAAATGCCATCATCAATGATCTTTAGCTTGACACATATTATAATGCTCCAGAATTTCGGTTTCATGAATAGTACTTCTCAAGGCATGAATAGTGTCTCATGGGGACTTAAGCCACCCTATGGTGGTAAAAAGGGGATGTACTAGTCATAAAACTTTGATGGGTAAGAAAATGATAAAAATGAAGTAATTAAACCTTTTAATAGAACCAATAAATCATTTTAGGATGAGAATGAGTTAATAGTGACTTTAGTTGGCACTATGCTAGTAGAGGCCAGGGATGTACCCGAACGAACATAAAAATGCCATGCACTAAATGTCAAAAATCTAAAAGAATCAAATGGTGAAGGAATTATAATTTTCTAAATTTGTGTGGTATTTATTTAGAATTTCTTAATTATGCTAGTGAATATATGACTTAGTTCCCTTTAGAGTTTTGACCTGAGATTTTAGAGGGCTCTTAATAAGAATTATCAAGAATTTTTTTGCACAAAAAGTATTAATTTTAGAGGCCTTGAACAATTACTTTGAATTTTTGAAGCCTAAAATGAAAATTGGATTAAAATAAGCCTTTAAATTGACACATGGCACAATTTGGGCCATCCAAAATTTTTATATAAAAGATGTGGCACATGTAAGGATGCCACATGTGCCAAACCACCCTCTACCTCCTTTCTCCCTCACTAAGCCAATGCCACCCTCTTTCTCTTTTTTCATCCATTTCTCACCTAATCTAAGCCTAATTCATTCAAATCTTACATCAATCTTTCCCTCTATGAATTTTTAAAGCTACTATCACTGACAAAATTTAAAGAAAATGTCTAGTTTTAGAGATATGATCACTTGGTGAATTATGCCCAAAGTGAGTAGACATGCCTTTTTCTCCATTTTTATTTTATGTTTAGGTATCTCTAGGTTAACCATGAATAACCATGTGTTTATTTTTTTAGAAATTTTCAAACCCTAAAAGTGTGTATGTTGTAGTAAAGGAAAAGCTTATTAAAAATGAGAAGCAAACCAATGTTTAAAGAGGTGGATTAAAGAGTTTTAAGGCCTTAAGTATGTGAATTTAATGTGATATGGGTTGTTGAATGTGTTATTGTTCATGTGTGCATGTGTGAGTGTGTATGGAAATGGTATGTTATTTGTTTATGTGTGAAATTACAAGTAATTAATATGGGAGTGTGCTATTTGGAACAAATGATGCTTGAATGTATGGAGATTGAATGAAAAAGGAATGTGATGGTGTGTGTATGTATATGGCTAAATGGTATGGAAAATAAGAATGTGCATGTGCATGTGTAGTTGACATGGAATGGTGATGTAATTAGGCTAGGAAATAAGTATAAACCATAGTTGTGAAATGGAATTAATAAGAAACGAATTATGGATACTTGAACAATGATTGGCCGTGAGGTATATAAGGTGAGAGTTAAAAGACATTATATAGGAATGGTACATATAATCATGTAAAATGTGAGAGGCAAATGTTAGAAATGGGTAAAAGGAATTTTTTATGTTAATTGTTGTGAAATGACAACAATTTGTAAAATTACGTGATGTTACATATGTTTATGTGAAGTAACATGAGTCAAACACTATATGGCCTAATTACTAAAATTGGGAGTGTAAGGAATATGACCAAATGAATAATTTAACGATGATCATAAAATGTTTTAACTATTGGTCATGTGATAATGGAAATGTATACATAAATACAATAATGATTAGTAAATGGTTTGAACATATGTTAGATAACCTATAATTAGGAGCATAAATGGTAATTAATATTGGTTTATATTAGTTATACCACCCACTAGATAGGCTAATCGGTCAACTAGGGAATTAGTAACTACTAAGGGCTTTGGTCCAAGTGGACCATTGCCTATGTTTTTGATATGGCGGGTTCAGCCACTGAGGTTCTGATTATGAGCCCTACACACTTAGGTATTAGAAGGTCTACACAGACTGATCTCTATTATCTAGGGTCATTAGAGAAGTTTGCATGAACTAACTCTTGATATCTTAGGTATTAGGAAATTCATATGAACTAATCCTTGGTACTCATACTATAGTGGGTATTAGGAGCTCTTATAGGGTTGATCCCAGCTATTCATATAAGTTGAGTTGAGATTTGGGACATTAGGAGGTCCCACAGTGTTGATCCCTACTATTCCTAATATTAGGAGGTCTACTAAGACTAATCCCTGCTATACTATTATTAGGAGGTTCTAATAAACTGATCCCTGATATCAGGTAGATGGGTAGGTGCAGCTATCGAGGTCTAAAATATGGGTTAATTTATAACTTAGATCCCTTTTATCTAGTGTCTTAAAAGCATAGTCTCTCTAGTGTGGGCCTAAATAAACTAAAAAGGCACTAAGACATAAGATGCATGCAAAAGTTACATTTATAATTGATAAAGGAAGAATGTGATATGACGTGTAAACAATTTGAATAACATCATATTATTGAACTTAATTTAATATGATTTAACTCACACTTAATTGAGACTATATGTATTAAGCATGCTTAATTGAAAAGGGTTGCATTGTGTATGTTGTATGACTACATGATACAATTTATATGACATCAAATTCAACATTAAGTGTATACTCAATGTATTAGTGTTTCAATGCACAGCTAGAAGATAGTAGACTTCCACTCAGCCTCTAGATTACAGTATAGTTGTCATATCCCTTGGGGTATATTTCTATGTTTTCTTTTAAGTCTTAATGGTTAGAGGGCACTAATGTATGAATATGGTTAGGGGCTCGATCATGTGAAATTGTTAAGTATTATATTGTGACATATTTTGGGTTGTAACTAATAAAACAGGTGATATGTATTTACCATGATATGTTTATGCTCGTTTGATATCGATGATATACGAGTCTGAGACCTTTGTGTGCATGAGTGATTGATGTTGAGATGACTATCTGGGGAACTAAAGGGGTCTAAAAGGTATGAGATGATTAAGTATAAACATAGGAGTGCTTTTTTATAGGTTAAAAATTTGGGTTTTTCATCCTGACAGTCGTTATAATACCAAAATTTTCTATAGATTGTAACAATACCTAATAAAGCAATTACTTCTATCATACATGTAAGTAGTATAATATAAGTAGATGATAATAAACTACCATTGGATCTGAAACTACGGTGTCTGATCTCTAAAAGTTGAATGAATGGTAGGCAGGGTAAAAGCACAATGCATAACTCTTGAGAATGTAACATCCCTTATCTGATCTAATTAAGGATCATGAAGGGGGTACTACATTTGGTGGTATCAGAGCCTAGTTTAGGTGCTCTTAGGCATGGTATACATGATTGCCATTGTCTAGGGTTTTGTTTCAAGTAAAGCTACATTGTATGAGGTAGATTATCTATTCTTTTGTAATGAGCTACAATAAGTGAGCAGACCCTACCAGAGTAGAGGGAAGAGGTGGTTAGCCATGCACCGACAACAATATATGAACCTGAGGTGAGTCTAACCACTCTAGTGCTGAGTGATACAACATGCTCGGTATAGACATAGGCTTTATCGGTGCTGCAACAACAAATTATTAATTTGTTGAGGCATACTACTATAGCAGCAACTCTACTGCCACTACTAGCCTTAGAATAACCTCCACAGGTTGTACCATTACAAATGACATATTCTGAGTAAGTGAAGAAGATAGGGACTCTGGATATTTTTGGGATAGTAGAGGATGATGTTGCTAAGCTTGAGTACTAGTTAGAGTGCACGATTAGGATTTGGAGCAGTTGGAGTGTACCCTAGAGGAGAATCCAAAATTTGCCACTTTTTTTCTTTAGCAATAAGCTTTCTATTGGTAGGATACCACTAAGAAGAGGAAAGCAACAGTAGACATCACATAGGACTTTTTCCACTTAGAGTTTAGAAAGAGGTACATATCTAAGACATACTTAGACAAGAAAGGATAGGAGTTTCTAAATCTAAAGCAAAGGTTGAGGTCAGTATCACAGCATGAAAAGGTTTTTGCCCACTTGAGTAAATATGCTAAAATATTTATATCAATAGAGGAGAAGCATTGTAAGAGCTCTAAAAAAGGCCTTAATATAAAGCTGAGGATGTAGATAGCTACCTCAAATATTTGAGAGTTCTCCTCCCTAGTGTCAGTAAATTATGTAATGGAAGAGATGGTGAAAGAAAAGAGGGGCATTTTTTTAGAAGAAGAGGCCCTTTTCAATAGGGTAAGCTAGCTCAACACCTAATACGAGTAAGAAGTGCAAAGACAAAGTCAAGCACCAAAGTATGGCTAAGGATCTTAGTTAAGCCTCAACTATTAGAACAAGCTACTAGTGCCCTAATATCTATAATAAAGAGTGCATAACTAGTATTTGTGGGACATGTAACAAGAAGCAATAGGGAGTATGTTGGCAGACCCGATGAAGGGAGTGCTTTATGTGTGGATCTAGAGATTACTACTAGAGGGACTACCTCATGAAGTACGTCGAGGCTACTAAGTTTAGGCCTCATCTCTAAAACCCAGTAAAGGTCAAAAAGGGAGTAAGAATGACAAGCTAGGTATGAGTTAGCGGATGAGATCAGAGGCATAAGCACTAGCGTGCCTGTACACAATTTAGGCTCAAGAGGAATCTAAGGCTCCTGATGTGATTATCAATACTTTCTTTTTATTTGATAGATCTATCATAGATTTGATAGATTTAGGATCCACTCATTCATATATCTACACCACATAAGCATAGCATATGGGTTTAGAACCTGAACCCATGGACATAGATATCTTAGTTAGACAACCCATTTGGCAAAATGTGGTAGTAAATAGAATATACAAAAATTATCCTCTAGTAGTCCAAGACCAAGTATTCTTAGCTTAACTTATTGAACTTCTATTTGATGAATTTGATGTCATTTTGTGTATGGACTGGTTATCTGAACATCGACAATAGTTGATTATAAATATAAGAGACTTACCCTTAGGACAGCTGAGGTACATAAAATGATAGCAATGTGTGCACAAAATATCTTGCCTAATGTTATTTCAACTGTGATAGTGAGTCACTTAATCCAAAAGGGATGTGAATCCTACTTAGCTTATGTAGTTGATAGTAATAAGACTGAACTAGGCCTTAACTGATACCAATGGTGTCCAAATTCCCTTATGTGTTTCCAAATGAGATACCAATGTTGCCTCCATAATGAGAACTTGATTTTAAGATTAAAGTATATCCTAGAACTACTCATATGTCTATTACCCCATATTAGATGACACTTATAGAATTAAAAGAGTTGAAGGTGTAGTTATAGGAATTGTTAGCTAAATTCTTTATAAGGCCAAGTACTTCTCAATAGGGAGCACTAGTGCTCTTTATGAAAAAGAAAGATGGGTCACTCCTACTATGCATTGATTATAAGTAGTTGAACAAGGTGACAATCAAGAATAAGTACCCATTACCAATAATAGATGAACTTTTCATCAATTTAGAGGTGACAATTTGTTCTCTAAAATTGACCTGAGATTGGGGTATCACTAGTTCAAGATCAAGGAATTAGATATTTCAAAGACAATTTTTTGCACCAGATATAGGCATTGAGTTACTAGTGATGCCATTTGGACTCACTAATACTCCTATAGCTTTCAAGGACCTCATGAATAGAATCTTTAAGCTATGTCTAAACCAGTTTGTTGTAGTCTTCATCGATGACATTCTGGTATATTCCAAGAATCAAGAAGAGTACAAGCAGCATTTAAGAATTGTATTGTAGACCTTGAGGGAAAAATAACTTTACATTAAATTAAGTAAATGTGAATTTTGGTTAAATGAAGTAGCCTTTTTAGGCTATATAGCTTCAATAGAAGGTATCACAGTCGACCAAAGTAAAGTCAAAGGTGTATTAAAGTGGAAGACTCCTAGGAATATGACTAAGATTTGAAGCTTCCTAGGATTTGTTGGTCATTGCATAAGGTTTGTGAAGGGCTTCTCAATGATGGCAACTCCAATAACCCGATTGTTATGGAAGGATGTAAAATTCATGTGGGATGATAAATGCCAAGCAAACTTTGACAAGTTAAAAGCAATGTTAATTGAAGCGCCTATCCTTACTCAACCCGAGTAAGGAAAAGACTTTTTAATTTACAGTGATTCATCACATAATAGGCTCGAATGTGTTCTAATACAAGATATAAAGGTGGTAACATATGCTTCAAGGCAATTGAAACCATATGAACAAAATTACTCGACACATAATTTAAACCTAGCTGCCATCATATTTACATTGAAAATATAGAGACACTGCTTATATAGTGGAAAATGCTACATCTACACTATTCATAAAATCTTGAAATAGCTCACCACATAGAAGGAGTTGAACCTAAGGCAGCGATATTGGATGAAACTAATTAAGGACTATGACTATATGATATATTACCTTCCAAGAGAAGCTAATGTAGGAACTAACACATTGAGCTAGAAGTTCATAGATACCATGAAAGCTATGCATACCAGAGATGAATACATTAAAGAAAATGCAATTTTAGCTATGCTACAGGTGAAACCTAACCGAGAGTAGTAAGTTAAAGAAACACAAGTTAGGGATGACCACCTGATGCAAATCATGGGTGAAGTCCAAGAGGGGAAGACTATAGAATTTGAGATCAAGGTAAATGAATGCCTATATTTTCATAATAGATTGTGTGTACTTGAAGTCGAGGGAGTAAAGATACAAATTTTTAGGGAAACACATAATGCTCTGTACTTTATATATTTAGGAAGCACAAAGATGTGTCATGACCTAAAATTTCATTATTAGTGGCTAGGAATGAAATGAGATGTAACAGATTATATAGCTTAATGCCTCACATGTCAACAGGTGAAAGCTAAGCATTAAGTTCCTTCTGGACTATTGCACCTAATAGCAATTCTAGAATGGAAGTGGGAGAAGATAATAATGGACTTTGTGATAGGATTACTAATAACCAAGAATAAGTATGACATAACATAGTTATTATAACTAGGTCAATCAAGATAGCTCACTTTAACCAAGTTAAAATAGACTACTCCTTAGAAAAGCTAGCATAATTATACAAAGAGGAGATTGTGAGGTTACATGCAGTGCCACACGCCATTATTTTTGATTGAGATCCCTAATTCACTTCTAGATTTTCGAAGAAGTAACAAAAAACTTTAGGTACCCATTTGACTTTTAGTATAGCTTTCCACTCATAGACATATAGTTAATTAGAATGAGTTATAGAAGTGTTGGAAGACATATTATGTAGCTATACCATTGAGTGTAAAGGGAGTTAGGACCAGTATCTACCCTTCACAGAATTTGCCTATAACAATAGCTATCAGGCTTGTTTAGGCATGGCTCCTTATAAGACACTGTATGGTAAGAGGTGTAGAAATCCACTTTATTTTAGTTCAGTGGGTGAAAACAAAGCTTATGGGATCTGATTTGGTTAGAAATGCATAGGAGAAAGTTATAATCATTAGAGAAAGGTTAAGGGTTACCACTGATTAAAAGAAATCATATGTTGACCTAAAAAGGAGGGATATTGACTATGAGATTAGTGAGAAAGTGTTCCTAAAAGTTTCACCATGGAATAAGATGCTTCGATTGGACAAGAAAGGGAAGTTGAGCTTGAGATTCATTAGTCTATATGAGGTTACAAAATATGTGGGACTATTGGCTTACTAGTGGGTTGTACCTCTAAAACTATAATAGATCCATAATAAAATCCATGTCTCGATGCTAAAGAGATACAAATTTGACCCTTCGCATGTGATACCTACTGAAGAGATTGAGGCATAGTTGGATCTAACCTACAAAGAAGAATTAGTGTAGATATTAGCCATAAAAGTCAAAGAGCTAAGGAACAAGTTCGTACTGCTAGTGAAAATAATATGAAGGCACTATAAAATCGAAAAGACAACAAAGGAAAGTGGAAAGAAGATTAAGGCTCAATATCCTCACCTATTCTCACTAGGTAAATTTCAAAAAAAGAAATTCTTAAGAGGGGAAGGATTATAACACCCGAGAATATAGGCTTGATGAATTGTATTTCTCGAGACATGAATAGTGTCTCCCAGAGACCTGGGGTACCTTATGTGTGTTAAAGGGGGAAGTACTAGCCATAAAAATTTGATAAGCTAAAAAATTATAAACATAAAGTAATTAAAACTTTTAGTAGAACTAATAAATCATTTTAAGCTGAGAATGAGTGAATAGTGACTTTAGTTAGCACTATGTTAAGAGAGGCCTAGATAGGCCTAAAATTGACATAGACTAAATATAAAAAATTCTAAAGAATCTAGTGGTGAAGGAATCATAATTTTCTAAGGTCATTTGGTATTTCTTTAGAATTTCTTAATTAGATGAGCGAATAGTTAACCTAGTTCACTTTGGAGTTTTGACTTGATATTTCAGAGGGCTCTTAATGAGAACTATCAGGAAATTTTGGCACTAAAAGTAAGAATTTTGGAGGCCTTGAATAATTATTTTGAATTTTAAAAGCTTAAAATGAAAATTTAATTAACTTGGACTATTAAATCAGCATGTGGTGTGATTCGAGCTGTCTAAATGTTTAATATAAAAGGTGCAACACATGTGGGGGTGCCACATGTGCCAAACCACCCTCTACCTCCTTTCTCTCTCACCAAGCCAATGCTACCCTCTTTCTCTCTCTCTTTTTTCTTTCCTTTATCCCTTAATCCAAGGCTAATTTCTTTAAATCTTACATCAATATTTGCCTCTATAACCTCCTGAAGCTACTCTTACTAACAAAATTCAAAGAAAATGTCTAGTTTTAAAGATATGAGAACTTGGTAAATAGTGCCCAAAGTGAGTAGACATGCCATTTTCTCAATTTTATTTTATGTTTAGGTAGCTTTAGGTGAACCATGAATTATCATGTGATTAGTTTTTAATTTAGAGCTATGTAGGATTTTTTAGAATTTTGCAAATCTTTAAAGTGTGTATGTTTTAGAAAAAGAAAAGCCTATTGAAAAAAAGAGGTAAACCTTGCTTTGAAGAGGTGGATTAAAGAGTTTTGAGACCTAGGTATATGAATTTAATGTAATATATGTTGTTGAATATGTTAGTGTTCATGTATGCATGTTGAGTGTGTATGGAAATGGCATGTTATTTGTATGTGTGTGTAATTGCATGTAATAAATGTGGGAGTGTACTACATAGATCCCATGATGCTTGAATGTGTGGAGATTGCATAAGAAAAGTGTTTGATGGTGTGTGTTTATATATGGTCAAAAGGTAATGAAAAGAGGAATGTGTGTGTGCATATGTAGTTGACACGAAATGGTGATGTAATTAGGCTAGGAAATAAGTATAAACCATAGTTGTGAAATGGAATTAATAAGAAATGAATTGTGAATACTTGAACACGGATTGGCCGTGAGGTATATAAGGTGAGAATTAATAGACATTATATAGGAATGGTATATATAATAAAATAAATTGTGTGAGGCAAATGTTATAAATGAGTAAATTGAATTGGTTATATAGATTGTTGTGAAATGACAATAATATGTAAGATTTACGAGATGTTACATAAGTTAATGTGAAGTAACATGAATCAAACACTATATGGCCTAATTATTAAAATCATAAGTATAAGGCATTTGACCAAATGAATAGTGTAATGATGGTTATAAAATGTTTTTACTATTGAATTAGCGGTTGCTAGGTCTTTGGTCCATTTGGACTATTGCCTATGTTCATGATATAGTGGATGCAACCACTGAGGTTTTAATTATAAGCCCTACACACTTGGATATTTAGAGGTCTGCACGGATTGATCTTTGCTACTCGTATTGTAGTGAGTATGAAGAGGTCGTACGAGGCTAATCTCAGCTACTCATATGAGCTTAGTTAATATTTGTGATATTAGGAGGTCCTCCAAGGCTAATCCCTACTATCCCTATTGTTGGGAGGTCTAATAGGATTAATCCCTACAATACCGCTATTGGGAGGTCTTTATGAACTAATCCCTATTATTGACTAGATGGGTATGTGCTATTATCAAGGTCCAAAATGTAAGCCACTACATAACTTTGATACCTTTTATCTAATGTCTTAAAGTGTAGCCTCTCCAGTACAGGCCTAAACAAACTAAAAAGGCATAAAGACATAAAATACAAACAAAAGTTACATTTTTAATTGATGAAAAAAATATTGTGCTATGATGTGTAAATAATTTGAGTAACACCATATTTTTGAACCAAACTTAATGTGATTTAAATCAAACTAACTAAGATTATATGTATTGAGCATGCTTAATTGGAAAGGATTGCATTGTGTATGTTACATGACTAAATGATACAATTTATATTACATTAAATTCGCCCTTAAATGTATACTCAGTGTATCAGTGTTCTAATTCGCAAGTAGAAGTTAATAGACTGCCATTTAGCCTCTAGATTACAGTGTAGTTGTTGAATCCTTTAGGGTATATTTTTATGTTCTCTTTTGAGTCCTAATAGCTAGAGGGCACACATGTATGTATATGGTTAGGGGCACAGTCATGTAAAATTATTAAGTATTGTATTGTAACACATTTTGGGTTGTAATTGATGAAACAGGTGATATATATATACAGTGATACATCTATATGTAATGCCCGTGTTTTGAGGATCAATAAACAGTGTCATTAGGTCTAAAAAGTGTGCCTAGGGTGCCAGGTCACTTACATGTAAATCGAGGCTATAGCACTAGTCATGAAAATTTGAGGGTCTCTAATTTCATGAAAAAGATAAAATTTAAAATTTTAGCAGAACCAATAATTCATTTTGATCTTTGAACTATTGATTTGTGTAATAAAATTTAGTCGGGCTGGGAATGACCTGGGATGTGCTCGGACATAATCGAAAATAGTGGACCTAATGCTAAAAAATTCTATTGAGTTCATTTGTGAAAGAATTTTTGAATTCAGAGCTTATTTGAAAATTCTCATAATTTTTGAGTTTGGTACATAAAACGAGGAAATTTGAAAACTACCCTATCGATAGAATTTGACTGCAAAAATTTATGAGTATGTAGAATTTTAAAACAAACAGTGTAATTTTTTAAGGTCCGTGTGAATTTTAGTGAATTTTTGAAGTTTTTTAAAAATCGAGCCATTTCAGGATGGTTCAAGTGGCTGTAGGATGCACCCACACCTATGCAGTAGTCCTCAAGGCCATGCCAAGTGTACAAGGTGGTTGACAAGTGGACTTTTCCGCTAAATAAAAGGCAAAAAAATTTTCTTCTTTTTATCCAGTAGATGATGCCATAGTACGTTAAGGAGAGAATTTTATCTTCTTCATTTAGTTTTTTCTACAACTTCAGGGTTTTTAAATTCAATTTGGGATGTTAAGGAAATTCCAAAAGAAAAAGTATGGCAAAATGAGTCTCCAATAATTATTTAAAATTCTTGTAAATTTACTAGATAGAAGCAGTCCAACAAGCCTAATCAGTGAGTTTTCATGCCTTCTCCTTAGATTTTCTTAGTTGTTCTTGGCTATAAATGGTTTTTTGTGATGCCTAATTTCTATGGGGATACATATAGCCTTTTTTTGAGGTGAACTAGGGTAAGGAAAGCATTGAGGAAAAGGGAAAACAACATCGTGAGGGCCTGGATAGCTTGTGAATGTGAAGGTTTCAAGTATCCTCCTTAGTAAGTAAGTGAATTCAACCATTCACTTCATGCCTTTCAATTTCAATAGCTTCTCCTTTGAGCTAGGGATGGTTTGAATGCATGAATTTTCTTGGATAGGTGTTTTCATTAAAGGATTTTAGTGTATGGCATGAGGGAAGGTGAATTGCATGGTTTATTAATGAAAAAGAAGTAATGTATATGTAATATTGTCGTTGGTCGAGAGGTGTGCAAGTAGTTAAAGTGTGCTTATGTTGTTTAAAGTATAAATTGATGACTTTAGTGTTGATATGTAATGGTATTCTTTATGAATTGATGGAAATATACATGATTGGCATGAGTTGTAAGTGTGGCCGAGAGCTTGCATTATGGTTGTAAATGTGTATGGCTTACTTGGTGTGATCTTAAGTAGTGTTTGAGGATTGATAATACATGTGCCTTAGACCTACGGTGCATGTTTTATTGATATGATATGTGATAAGCTTGTATAATACCTTATGGCATGGGAATTAAGTGGTGGCTAAGACATATCATGAGATTTTGTTATCTTAAATGGCTTGGAAAAGTATTGGTATGTATGGGAGTACACTTAAGCTATGGTAAAATGAGTGGGTGTGTAATGAACACCATAAAAATGCATAAATAAGGCTAGAAATGGTTTGAACTTGAGAGCTATTTTAATGTAAATAGGTATGAAAGTGATGGAACATTTATGAAATGAATGTGCCTATAATACTGTGCTTATGTCAGCTATAGTGGCTTAATTTATAATTGCATGAACTTAGGTAAAGTATAACTTAAAATGGCATGTAATAT
>CANXYI011876526.1:0-17234 GCA_948208565.1 Hura crepitans | reverse complement strand
TATAGCATATCTAAGTTATAATTATGCATAAACTTGCGAAATGCATCATAAAACTTCTTATTTAACCATATATATGCTACATATCTTAACAAGCATATATATATATATATATAATCTACATCCTAAAATATTAAACCATATGTATATGAAAATGTTAATACCTTCATAACTAAGCATTTAGCCATGTCATTATACTCATCCAGTAAGTGTACTTCATTTGATTATTTTGGATATGTTATGTCCTCAACATAATTCATCATGTTGTGGTTACCATAAATGACCATTCAACCATACCACAATGCTCACTATACATTTTTATCTCATGCAAGTGCATAAGTGTTATGGCTCCCTTAGTCCTCTATAGCATATGCTTATAGCTCATGCATTTTAATGACATGCATATAATATCATGGAGAACATACACCTTTATATATTCTTAAAATAACATCTTATTGTATCATATCTTATATCCTATGACCATAAATACAGATTAACTTATCCATGGACTTATCTCTATGACAACATGCATAGGTTCCACATATATACATATGCATGATTTATAATCATGCAATTTGATACTATCATATATAATTACCTCATTCCTATCTTATTAAATGCCATGATAGATACATTTAATGCCGTTAAACATTAATCATATGCATAGGTTGTCATAAAGGCTCATATAATAAAGCAAATGTATAATTAATATCTTACATAGGTTTCTAACATACCTAATATGTTCGTGCATTATATGTCATATATTCAATCCTTTTTGCTTTACTCGCACATTTATCATTACTGGCATACTTTACATAGCATGCATATACATTTACATAAATATGTCTATTTGGCCCTTACGCTAGATGCAAATTCACATACCACAATCTATCTTGTTACAACTCTTTTACATTTCCATACGATTATACATATCACTTTACATACTTTTATACCATATATAAACATTGTGTGATATACACAAACATGTTCTTACATGTTGAACATTTGGCCAAGAACACTAAAGAATGCATTATGATTTTTATTTTCAAGCAAATATATGTACTCACACTTAAACTATCAATTTAAATATCTTTCATGCATAATGTAGTATTTACATAAAAGAATAACATAATTCAATATTTATCTATAAGATTTATAACTAATTTATATAATATAAAAAGTGTAATCATATGCTTTATATTAATACAATTCACGCTCATATCGAATGTATAAACTTTTTCAATATTTGATTAAACTTTATATGTATAGATTAAATTTTGAATAGTCTTTCCAAATAGTATTCTCATATTCTTCAATCTAACTCCCATTTAATAATTAACATTACTCCATTTCATCATACCTTGAGATGTTAAGCACACATACAAAACTCATTTCTCAACACCTATGACATGACTAAGTACATACATATATACTAGCATAAGAATCAATTATGTAATACATTTAAAGCAAGAATAAACATACTACCTTGCACATGCATTATCAAATATGTATCATTCTCGCTATTTAAAATTTTAGAATAAAACATATCCTTATAGGTAGTAGCACACGAGCTTATAGAAGTTCAAAGTAAGATACTAAGTCTACATATAGAGTTATTCACCTTCCATTCATAGGTATAACTAAATATACAATTTCTCCTAACAAATGTTTATAGACAATTTGAATCACAAACTTACATACCTATAAAATCCTTGTAACCTTACTAAGTCTATGCATATATAAGCTAAACTATAGATATATTCAATAATTTTTTTTACATATATTCATCACATGCACGTATTTCTATCTTATTTATAAATGACACATATTCACACATGTTCTTATTCTTATTACACTTTAAATAGCAAAGACACGTAATGATCTTATTTATAACAAAATAGACTTGGATACTTACTTTTGGAAGCTTAATATCCTTTAATTGGTGAACCTTTTCATCCCTTAATCCAAATTACAACAACTAAAATTCTTTAGATTCCCTGAAATAGCTTATTCTTTTCTTCATCTTGTCTTAACCAAACTACTCTAACATACACAAAAACAAATATGGTCCATTAACTAAATATTAATCTTTTAACTTCCTATTCATAGCCTTTGAAACATGCTGGAATCATTACACAAATAACTTGAGGATCCCAAAAATTCTTTATTTCTACTTCTCTTAACAATAATAAAATCCTTAATAGGAAAAATATAATGATTTACATATAGTCAATAAAACTGAACCTAATGCTTTCAATTCATTTAGAATTAAAATTCCATTAACAATCCATTTAGGAAACCATCAAGAATAACATTTTCCTTACTTCCCATATCTAAATTTTTACTTAAATCTTATCTTTCTCTTTATAACATAACATACTAATGACAATAGCCATCGTACTCAATTATACAAGTAGAAAATAAAAAATTAAAATCCTTACCTATTGATAATCGAAGCTTAAACCCTTAATCTATTTTTCTACCATTCAATCATTTTCTTGCTATAGAATCCACTATTGTAATAAACCCCATTTGTAGCAATAAAGTTGCCTAACTCCCTGCCCCATTTGGTGCTGTAGTTGTTTCTATTGCAGTAGTGCTGTAGTTTACTGTCCGTGGCTAACAACTACAGTCGTTGCACTCTATTATGCCAATAGTTGCACTGATTTATTGTAATTCAGTAGTGCTGCACCACTATCAGCCTCTTCTATCTTACCTAACACCTAACTCTATTCTTTTTTTTCTTCTACAATGTTGTTGCTCCCTTGGCAGACGCTCTCGCTGCTATCATCGGTGTTAGACCGCCACAGCAAGTGCCACCCTCATGCCTTTACTACAGTAGTTGTTACTGCTCCTCTTTTCCTCTCAACTTTTCTTCTTTTTTTTTTAACTCTCTTCTCTATATTTTTTTCCTTGATAGCTCCCTCTACTTTGCTTTAAGGCTATGTCACCATCGCCTATAGTCTAATGACGTTAGCTCCTCCACCTCTTTTTTCCCTTTTCTTTTCTTTTTCCTTTTCTTCTTTTCATTCCCATTTATCTTTCTTTCCTTTCTCTTTTCTTTTTCTTTTTCTTTTATTTATTTATTTATTTTCTTCCAATTATAGTGGCTGCCATGTAATTCTTGGTAAATTCCACATAAGGTTCCCATTCTTTTCTTCTTTTCTTTCTTTAAATCTTTTCTTTTAAATTCCTCTTTAAATATTTATAATATTAATTGATATAATATATCCCCATCCTTTAAGTTTATTATCTTGCTCTTAACCCAAAAAAACTTCAATTTTGGTTCCATAACAATTCTTGGAACACACACACATACACACATATATGTACATATACATATATATATATATATATATATATATATATATATTGATTTATAAAATCCCTTTAATCTCTTTAAATTTCTTTCTTTGGTTTACGAAATTAAGATGCTTCAAATCTCAAGGAACTATACATAAATCCATGATTTTTGGATGTTTGATATGCTAACTGAAGCTCCTATTCTCACCTAACCTGAATAGGTAATAGATTTTGTTATCTACAGTGATGTCTCTCATAATAAGCTTAGGCGTGTGCTAATCCAAAAAGGGAAGGTAGTAGCAAATGCTTATCGATAGCTAAAATTTCATGAAAGAAATTATCCTACACATTACTTAGAGTTGGTTTTCATCATCTTTGCTTTGAAAGTGTGGAGACATTACTTGTACAGTGAGAAATGCTATATCTATACAGATAATAAAAAGTCTCAAGTATCTTCCCATTCAAAAGGAATTAAACTTAACACAACGATAGAGGCTAGAGCTGATAAAAGATTACAAATGTTTAATTGTCCACCCAAGAAAGTGAATATGGTAATAGATGCACTGAGCCAAAAATTTATAGTAGCCATAAGAAGGATAAATGCCAAGTTTCACTATAAGAATAATTGAACCCTCTTACCTAAAGTATAGGTAAAACATAGCTTGATTCAACAAGTGCAAGAAGCAAAGATGCAAGATGAGAGACTTATGCAGATTATGAGCTAAGTAAAAGAGGGAAATGTTCTAGAATTTGAGATCAAGATGTATGAGTACCTACATTATGGTGATTAACTATGTGTACTAGATGTAGAGATAATTAAGAAGTAAATCTTCTAAGAAGCTCATAAGGCCCTTTATGCTATGCACTTAGGAAGCACGAAGATGTACTTGGATTTGTAACCCTATTACTGGTGGCCGGGGATAAAAAAAGATATGACTGAACATGTGACAAGGTGCCTAACATGCCAACAGGTGAAAGTAGAACACTAAGTCCCTTTTGGATTACTCTACCCCATAACAATTTTAAAATAGAAGTGGGAAAAGTGATGATGGACTTTGTTTTGGGATTGCCTATGACTAGGAATAAATGTGATGCTATATGGGTGATAGTTGATAAATTATTGAAGACAACCCATTTTATTCCTATAAGGATGGATTATTCACTATAAAAAATAGCTTAATTATACATTAATAAGACTATGAAACTCTATAGGTGCCAGCTTCCATCATCTCAGACCAAAACCTAAGATTCAGTTTGAGATTTTAGAAGAAGTTACATAAAGCCTTCAGTACTCAATTGACTTTCAACACGACATTTCATCCATAGACATATGAATAGACCAAATAGGTTATTTAGATACTTAAGGATATGTTATGCAATTATGCAATTGAATAAAAAGGGAGTTAGGTGTCCCTAGCAAAGTTCATGTACAATAATAGTTATCAAGCTAGTTTAGGCATGGCACCATATGAAGCCCTATATAAGAGAAAATGTAAAACTCCCTTACGCTGGAGTGAACTAAGTGAGAGTAAGCTAATCGGACCTGACTTCATCAACGCTGCTAAAGAAAAGATGAAAATCATTAAAGACCAATTGAAGGCAGTTATAGATAGACAAAAATCCTATATGGATTTGAAACAAAAAGATATCGAATATGAGGTTGGAGAGAAAGTGATCCTCAAGGTATCACCATGGAAAATGATGCTTTAATTAAGAAGCGTAAGCTGAGCCCTAGGTTCATTAGCCTATATGAGGTTACAGAATGGATAGGGTTAATAACCTATCGATTGGCTCTACCTCAGAAATTATAATGGATTCATGACGTGTTCCATGTGTCAATGTCGAGGCGATATAGATCAGACCCCTCTCATGTATTACTAGTGGAGGAGATCACAGTGCAACTTGACCTCAGTATGAAGAAGAATTTGTACAAATCCTCACTCATGATGTTAAAGAATTGAGGAACAAAATAGTCCCAATGGTAAAAGTATTATGGAGACACCATAAAGCTAGAGAGGCCATATGGGAATGCAAAGAGTAGATGAGAGACCAATATCCTCACCCATTCAGTTCAAGTAATTTCAAGGATGAAATTATTTTAAGAGGGGAAGATTTATAACACTTGTAAACTTTTCGATGTTATAAATAGTACCTCCCCAACAGTGAATAGTACTTTTCAAGAACTCGGGGTGAACTAATGCATTAGAATAGAAGTATTAATTATAACATAATTATGGGTGAAATTTGGGATCAAATTAAAGTCATTTAAGGGGTTAAAAATGTAAGTAAAGTTTGCTTACTAGTGTACTATAAATAGTGACTCAGATGAGGTTGAATGATAAATTATTTTAAAAGTGCACAAAAAATTATAAAAATAGCATGACTTCATGGTAAAAAAAATTCTATCTAAGTAATAAAATTTGTTTTGGTATTTTCAGAGGTCGGGAAGTAATTTAATGAAATTAATTTATCACATTTTTTCCTAAAATAAATAGCTCCTCTCAGAATCTAATTCTAATTTTTAGGGGATATTTAAAATACTAAATTTGATGATTTTTAGAATAACTAGCTAAATTTTTTTAGATATGTAGCATCAAATATGAATTTTTAAAGAAAAAGTTGCCTAGATTAAATCACATCCCTCCATTTGCTATGTCTCATCTATCTAACCCTCTATTCCCTACATAAGAAAGGACCCTAGAACTTTTAAACTAGTCTTCTTCCTCTATTTTCCCCTTCTCATTCGATGCCTTCTCCCTTTTTATGAAATCCATTTTTTTTCTTCATTTATGCCATTAAACACCAAATTTCTTATACCTAAACAAATCAAATTTCCACCATAATCTACATATACTTATTGTGACACCCCTTACCCAATCCAATTACTAGACTTAAATAAGGAATGCACACATAAATGTTTAATCAAACTTACTTATCTTGTATACAGTTACTCAAAAATTTGAGTAAATTAAAACCTTTTTCAAACCATATTTGATTTAAGATTTAAGTCTCAAAAATTTAATTCTTAAAATAATTAAAGTCTTTTTTAATAAGGTACTTTCATTTCAAGAATCCACATGCCAAAAATTTAATAGCATAATGACTATATCGATGAACTATCCCATAATAAATAGTAACCTACATATAAATACAACACTTCTATAATTCATTCATCTCAATCTTAACATCATTTTGGTTTTTTTTGACCATTTATAACCACAACACATCTCAAACTCAAAAAACATTTACAAATAAACTTTAAAATACAGTTTAGAACCTATTTAAGTCGTTACAAAATAATAATAATCCCATATTAGGCCAAATTCCTCTTAAGTTACATACAAGTGGCATTTAATCAATTTACATCACAAAAATAACCTATACAAATTAGCAAAATACCCAAAAAGTAGCGTGCTCTCGAACTACAACAAATTCAAGGCTTTGACTCTAATCTGGTTCTTTAACCTATGCATCACAAATAAAATGATTCCCTAAGCAAATTTGCTTAGTTATGTAATTAAGGATATTTAAGGTGCTCATGTATCATAAAGCATATGAATATAAAATGGCAATTACATGATTATATCTATGTTTTTATATGCTCATGTCATACATATAGCGAAAATAATCCATATAAGCATGCATTAACTGTATAGATATAAACACTCATCTTAAAATCCATTTTCAAGCCCTATTAAAATCAAATATCATATTAGTTATAACATTGCCACATTCATGTAATTAATAGCCTACACTTAAGGAAACTTTTATATATACTGGATAATGGAGATATTGGGTCACTAAGGCCATTTGGTCTACTAAGGTTGACATACTAGACCTGAAGGTCATTACTAGACTCGTAAGTCATTATTGGACCAAATGGTCATATTTCAGACCCATTGATTATTACTGAACTCAAAGGTTGTTAAAAAGACACTGAAGTGTCTTAGTAGCTACTAAACCCCTAGTTGACTGATTAACCTATCCAATCTAGGTTGTTAACTTGCATGAGCTAATCACCATATTTTAGTTTCCTTGATTAATTAATTTAAATAGCTTAATTAAATTTAATAAGGTGGTTAGGTTAACAAATGATTAACCGGGAAGCTATGTTCTTAATTCTCATCTTAATACTGCTTAAGGTTAAAACTATCTATATAACAACTCAAATTCATCATTCAAATGATATCTATATTAGTCATGCCCATATATGACCTCTCATGATATATCATATGCATAATAGACATGATTTACATTAAGAAGGGACACATTATGCCCTCATCAAATATCAGCCCATAATGTCCCAAATATATCACTTACATATGAACCTGACATATTAGACATGTATGAACCAATAACATACCTACATCAAACTCATAGGCATTCAGCTAATATACATATATACACATAAAAAATACTCATTTAGCATTTTTCATGCATTAACTCATTAACTCATATACACACATGATAGCATTTATACATACATGATACACACACCATAATGCATCATAAAATAAAGATTTCTTGGTCCTTTACCATTCAGCGAAGTCTCATCATAATACCTTTATATGCTTTAAAAAACATTCAATATACATATATATATATATATATATATATATGTATATATATATATATATATGTATGTATATATATATGTGTGTGTGTGTGTGTGTGTGTGTGTGTGTGTGTGTGTGTGTGTGTATGTGTGTGTGTTTATATACACACACACACACACACACACACACACACATACATACATACATACATATATACATACATACATATATACATACAATACTCAATTCACATACACACTTCCTACTTAGGCCATTTGGCCATACCAACCTTAAAGCACTACCATTCATTTCAACTCACTTAAAACATCACAAACCTAGCAGTTAATTTACTAAAAGTATTATAAGGCACTAATGCTTATTTATGACATTTTTAACTTACTCACATAATCAACACATAAATGCCAAGCATAAAGCCAATTTTGGCTAATACTATAGACACATTTCGTGTATTCCATTATCATCCCAAACATTTATTTTCACTCAATCAATCTAACTAACAATATTAAGTTACATAAATGCACAAATTAAACTAGAATTCCATAATTCCAAATTTAACACATACACACATTAAATTTCCAAAAATTACACTTATTATGAGCTCAACAGGTGATCATGAGCACACTCATGCCTTTGCCTTTTCCTTATCCTTTTGATTCTCGCTCGGGTTAATGTCTAATTATAGATTCAATTTTATAAAGATTGTATAAAATCAAACACGCTTCAAAAATTAAAATTGACCACATAAATGACTTTTGGGAACTTATAAAACATAAAAAAAAATATTGGAACTTGAAAAACCTTACTCGAACAAAAAATGAGCACTATTCATTGAGACTCAAATTCGAGCATATCTTTCAAATTTTTTCATAATTTTCCACTTCTAAATGCTTTTAGAGGTCATAGAGGCTTGGAGAATTTATGTAGATATGAGAGATTGAGGATAAATAAGGGATAAAAGGAGAAAAATCACACCCTATAGAGGGAGGAGTGTGTCGGCAACTAAGAGGAAAAGAGGGAGGAAAGAGACTATTCACATATTAACCAAAAATAAGTGAAGTTGATGTTTTTATAGTGTAGGTAAATTTCCCTTTAGTCTTCCTATTTTTCCTCTCTTATTTTTACTTTAATTACCCTCAATTAACATTAATAAAAGTCCTTTAAAATCCTATAATTAATGCCCTATAACCTTCTAAAAATTAGAGCTTTAAAAATAAGAAAAATTGAAAAAAATGCCATTACATACTTTTCTGAATTTTATAAGAAATACTTCCTGATCTCTAAAAATTCTAATTATAGTGCCAATAGACTACTTGGAATATTTGAGTATCATGTTGTACTATTCCTAAAATTTTTTGAGCAACTTTTGAATATTTTTACAGTTCACCTAAAACTAAGTCACTATTCATGTGACACTACCATAAAAATTAATTGCCGTTTTAACCACCTAAACGAATTCATTTTGACTTCAAATTTCACTCAAAATTATGTTATGATTAATACTTCCATTTAGTAAGATTAGTGCTCCTGGCCTTGAGATAATACTATTCATATCCTGAGAGGTATTATTCTTAATAATGGAATTTTTTTAGGTGTCACACTTATTCTAGTGAAAGGAAGACTTGAGAAGGCCTAAAAGGAGAGGAATTCCTTTAGGGTGAATAGTGACCCAGGTATGAATTCTTAAATATTTTTAGGGTTTCAAATTTTTCCAAAATAGGATTTGAGTCACATAATGTGTATTTAAGCTTAGAAATTTATTTGGAAATTTATAAAATTTTTTATTGAATTTTCTTTAATGAGAAATGTGTATATTTGTAGGGAAAGAAGGAGAAGTGGTTGGAAATAATAGAGACAAAGCTTAAAGGAATTAGAATTGTTTTGAAACCTATAGTAAGTGAATTTGATGTTTTATGCAATTAATTTCCTGAAATTGTGTAAACTAGGCATGTGTGCATGTGTATAGAATGTGTATGTTTATGTGTAATAGTAAGTGTATGCATAAGAAATGAGTAGGAATAACTTGTACATATTATTTGATGCTTGAATGATGTGATAAATGGAGGAAAAACATGGTTAAGGGTTAATAACCCTAGGTGGTCGAATCATGTACTTAAGGGAATTACATGTATATAGTTATTATGAAATAATAAAATGTATAAAATTATTGTTAATTAATTGATGTAATATGTTTTAAATACTTAAAATGAAGAAATATGGACTTTGAATAGATTAAGTTTGATAGGCCAAATGAGGTTTTATAATGACTATATGACTTATAACTAAATTGTTGGTATGTATAAAAATGTGATTTAATACAAATAATGAGATATAAAAATTTTTGGACAAAAATATATAAGGTTTTAATTTTAATGATTCGGATGACTAAATGACTAATGGAAGAAAAGGGAATTTGGTAAAAATCATATATGACATAACACAAGAAAATACTAATGTAGTATGGTGTAAGAAATTAGCATAAGCAATATGCATTTAGTGATATAAAGAGAAATAAATTGATACTTAAGAAGTGATGATGAAAGAAACGATGAGGTGGTAACTTGATACCACTTGAGCTTGGTAAATGTTAAATAAATGTTTAATTGAGAATCAAAAATTGTATAAAGTTGAAATTAAGACCCATATTAGTTAGATATCTATTGGATAGGTTGACTAGTCAACTAAGGAGTAGCAGCTACTAGGACACTTCGATCTCATAACATATTTGTCCATGAGGATGACTATGCTTTAATATTGATATTTTTCATTATGTTCTATAGGTATAGCTACCTTGTGGTCCATAAGGGCCACTACACACTTGAGACATGAGATGAAAAGATAGGTGCAGCCATCGAGGTCTAAAATGAGGACCCCTATATAAGCTTTGTGATAGGTGCGACTGTCAAGGTTTTGAGATAAAACCCTTCATACAAATTAGGATTTATAATGGGTACAACCATTGAGGTCTAAAATGCGGGCCCTTGCATAAGTCTAGACCTCGTTATCTAGTGTCTAAAGTGTAGTCTTTCAAGTATGGGCCACCTAATTGAATAATGAATATGATTTAATAAATGGAATATAGATTAATTGGGATGATAAAGATTTTATGATGATCTAGTATGTCATGATTTCTAGGTAATCTCTACTACACACTAATCACTTGATTCTAACCATTATATAACAGTGATTAGATCTTTTGCATGCTGTATGTTGGATGTGAATTAGTGCATAAATCGTTTAATTCACTGCTAAGCATATGCTTAACATATCAGTTTCCCTAATGCGCAGGTAGTAGATAGGTCGTGCAGCTCAATCTCACATAAGTAGCATAGCATTCAGCCCACCTTTAGGTATAATTTATACTCTTTGGTTTACTTATATTATATGTAAATGAACTCATGTATAGGTAGTGAACAAGGTTGTAATAACAATGATATGTAGCACTATTAAACTTATATTAATAACATGTATGCATGTTTGAGTCGTATATGAGTTGATGTTAAGTGATGATGATAGAGCCTATAATAGATTAGAAGGATCTAATGTGTGGGCTGTGAATGAAGTGATTATAGAAGTGTCCATTTTACAGGTTAAAAATTTTGGATTTTTGCCCGAAAAGCCGTTATACTATCGAATTTTTGTTGAAATTGACTATAAAAGGAATTTCTTAAAATTTTGGAAAATTAAAATGAATGAACAACCCAGAATGCCACATGGCATATAAATAGAGTCAAATAAAGATAAGTCACACTAAATTTAGACTAGGAAACCATAAGAAAATAACATCTCTTATCGAGTTAAATGAGTTGATGGTAGGATCAAAAATATGATGGGTAACCTTTTAAGAAGTGACATCTCTTATCCAGTATGGGAAGACGATTAAGTAAGGGGTGTTAAAATATTCTTGCTTGATAAGGGTAAATTGAACATGTTGTCATATATGTATTTTTTCTATGATATATGCATGTTATAATTATAAATATTATTATATACAAAATGTATGCTTTTGTGCCTGCATGTTATGTATATATTTCATTGAATACACAACTGAGCATAATTGCTTAGTGTACTAGCTTTTACTGGTGCGTAAGTGGTAGACAGGAGTTTAAGTAGCAGCCTCAAGTAAAGTAGCACAAGTTGATGAGTTATATTTGGCATCACATGAAAGCATGTGAGTAATGATAGTAGATTGGCACTCATGTATATATGAAAATAGTGGGCCCAAGATTATATCATTATGGATATGTGTTTGTGGTTAATAGTAGTAGTTTTAAACATTGATGAATAGAGATAATAGAGATATGAGTAGCAAGATAGTTAAAACCATACGATGTCTTTCATTCGGATACAACCAGATCGAGTAAGAGATGTTGCTTGTGACATCCTATATTTGAATTGGCTATTGGTTAGGCATTTAGGGTGTTACACCATAGGTCTATATCACCCTTGTTTAATCTTCTATTATCCTTTATTTCACATAACTTGTATCCAATACCCTTATGTGAAAGTTGAACTTATATCAATCTTAATAATACTAATACTTAAACTTGAAGCTGTAGCGAGCAAAAATTTTTGACTCTCATAAATAGTACTTTTAAGGGTGAATAGTGCTTCCTGAAACTCGAGTTATACTAAGTGTACCACTAGGGAGTATTAATCTTGAAAGAATTTTGGGTAAAGGTTGAAGCTAAGTGGATGTCATTTGGATGGTTAAAAATGCTAAACAAGATTTTACGGTAACATTTTATGAATAGTGCCGTAGGCAAAAGTAAACCCTAAAATAATTCGAAAGTTGCTCAAAATAATTTTGAAATTTTACAACCTGATATTTAAATATTTTGAATAGACCATTGGCTTTGGCATCATAATTTTTAGATATTGAAAAGTATTTTTATCGAGTTTTTGGCTAAGAAAATATATTAATTTTTCTGGTTTTCTTTGTCTTTTGAGCCCGATTCTTTATGTGTCTATAGGATGTGAATTTACCAATTTTTGGAAGCCTAAATTGAGGAATTTCAATTCTTTTAGAAGGGATAAATAAATTATGAAAACAAAAATAAAATAATTTTCCAAAAAAATATAAATACCCCAAAATACCATTTCTTTCCACCCATTTACATTACCCTCCATTTCCCTCTTCTTCCCTTCTTTTTTCTCTTTAAAGGCTAAAACCCTTTTCCCTTCTCCTTCTTCTCTTCTTTCTCAATTTACTTCCACAGCTACTCTGAAAAATGTATCCCAATGGTTAGGACATTCTAAGATGGACCTATAGACTCCAAGAATGCCTCGTTTGGCGGAGAATCTCGAGAGGAATCAAGATTTCCTTCTCAAAGTGAATAGTGACCTTTTTGCAATTAGGTAATTTTATTTCCATTCGGATATTTTTCCTAGGTCCCTAGTGTGCCCAAGAACCCATTTATAGGGTCATTTAAATTTTTGGTTAATTATTTGATTTTATATGGATTTTCTAAAAAATATACATATTTGAATTGTAGGCGAGAATTCGAATTGGGGTTCCCCAGGTAAGGAGAAGGCTTATGATAGCTTTGAGTATACCTGGCGACTATTTTTGGTATGTGTAATCACTTTAAATGAATAGAAATGCATGGAAATTCATTATGTGTATTTATGGCATATTAGTGCATTAATGGCAATTAGGAGTTTAATGTATGAGATAATTCAATATTGATAAATGGTAATGTTGGATGATATAAGTGCGTATTATGAATGATGAGTGTATGACATAAGGGGGTCGAATGCTCATTTAGGCTAGGTACATAATTTATGTGCTATTATTACCTAAAATGAATGTATAAGTAATGTATGGGGAAAAATGGTGTAAATGCCATTACGTATGCTTACATGTGATGAAATGAATGTGTGTGTTTATAGTATTGGTCAAATGTCTTTAATGTGAAATGACATAATTTAGATGCATTTGTGGCATAAAGAGGATGTATGAGTAATGAATGGAGAAAATTTGTATAAATGTGATTGTGAATGGTTTAACATGTTTGACTGCATGAGTGTGGGCATATGGAAGTGGCCGAATGCCACCTTGACTTGTGTGTGGGTTTTTGCCATGTAAATAGGCATTATATGCAATGAAATTGATAAGTATTAATATTATGTGTAAAACAACATATTGATGCGAGATGTGGCTTTTATGCAAATGCTTGATGTATTATACATTATAAGGCATGAATACATGTAATTGATGAGAAAGAATTGTTCTTGGAATGCAAAATGTCTATATGTGTGTTATCATGATCATATAAAGCCTAGTAGTGCTTTAAATGGAAAATTGAGGAACTAAAGAGAACTTAGATGTAGATGTGTATTACAATATTGAAATGTGTTAATAGAGCTTATTAAAGTGATTTGCACATAAATTAAAGGCCTTATACTTGTGTGGGCTGAATAGTGCATGAGCTTTAAGCCTTGCTAATGTGTACAAAGGATAATAAGATGAAATAATGTGATGATATGGTATAAACGGTGTAAAATGTATAAATGGCTAAAATGATATAATATGATCAATTTAATGATGCCTAAATAGTTAGACAACCTAGTTTGGATAGGTTAACAAGTCAACTAGGATTTTTAGCGAGTACTAGCTTACCCTCAGGTATGAGACCTACGGGTTAATATTTTATAAGCCGCTGGGCATGCATGCCTATGGTTCTATGTTTCTACATATCTTTGAATGTGAGTGCCTATACGCCTCTGTCTATGCATCTATGGATATGAGTGCCTATAGGCTTAAGTCTACATACTTACGGGTGCGAGTGCCTCAACCCTAAGTTATCCATTATCTAATCTTGGATAGTTGTCTCTTTGATATAGGCATATGTTAAACAATGAAAAGACTTTAAAATGATGATGTGGTATAAAGATGATTATGAAACCTGAAGTTGAATTATTGCATGACTACGAGGCTATAGCATGTAATGTATCTTATTAAGCTTTCTATAATTGCCTAAAAGAGTATGTGCTTATTAAGAGGAGATAAATGCACTTGTTAAGCTTACGGCTCATTTTATTTATGTTGATGATAGTTATGCTATGTGTATGAACATAATATGGCATATGCACTTTTTGTGACATACATGTATATTAAAAATTCTTGTTTGCTTCTGAACCATATTGATAGCATGTTATATAATTAATATAAAATGAACAATTGCATGATTAAATTGGCATATACATGTTAAAGTGATTACACCACTAAGTGAAAGCTTAGCACATTGCTTTGTTTGCAATGCATAGGTAATTAAGAAGTAGATTAGAGTCAAAGCTTTTGCCCCACTAGAGAGAACATGAAGACTACCCTTTTTCGGTACTTTTTGTTTTCTTTTTTGTTGTAAGATGTTTATGATGTAAATGTAATAGAAGTGCTCTTATGATTCCTGAGGGATTGGGCCTAATTTGTAAACATGGGTCAGTTTTTTAACTTAAAACTATATTTATTCCAAAAGCTTTATATGTCTTACATGGCTTGCATGATATCTCTTGATGTTGCATGTGATGAGCTTGAGGCTTTGAGAATTTTATGTTGATATGGAGGATTAGAAGGACCCATATGGAGTTGTGTTGTGATGTATGTTTATTTAAAAGTGTTTTTAATGGGTTTATTATTTAGGAAAGTGTCCCGATATAGCCGTTATACTATCAGATTTTTGACATGATAACCCCATTAGTTTCCTTATAAAGCATGCTAAATGGTTTTGTAGTGTTTTTATAACCCCTTGACTCAAAAAAATGTTTTAATTAATAAAAGCTTAAACTAAATTAGGTTTTATAGATAACAAAATCATATATCGGTATAAGTGTGCACTCTCTATTCGGGTCTAATGTACGGGTTGGGTAGAGGGTGTCATAGAAGCATCACATGCTCTCTCTTTTTTTTAGACAAAAGATAAGCTATAAAGTTTTACTTCTAGGACTAGTCCCCTCCTATTTTCATGGGCCTTTAACTAATTAGACTATTATTTTTGTTTTAAATAGAAAAATTCTTGATAAGATTTACCATGTTCTATGATTGTAGAATTAAGTTTTAATTTTGATATATCATAAAATCATGGAATTGAAGCCCAATACTTTCAACTCTTGAAATCTATTATCTTCAAAAGAAAAAATGTCTTAAATATCACATTTCTTTTATTTCATAAGATGATATTTCATGATATGAGAATCATATGCCCTTACACTTTCTAATGTTTTGGAGACATAATATTGCCATCCTCACGTGCTTTTGAAAAAACTTCCTACTTCGAGCAAGAATATTCATCAATTGAAGGAGGTGGAATATATGTGTCCAACACGTATATATCTTCTCAATTTTGAGAAATATTCTTAGATTTTAATGTCATTTTAGTTAATATTGGCACCAAGAATTGTGTGTAAATTTAGGTTAAATGTAACCATGATGTAGTACAACAATTGACGTGTAAAGATTGAAACATGTTATAGTATGATTATGTTCATGAATGCATTTTATAATGTCTTTTCTAAAATCCTTATGTAATGCAACTATTTTATTGCAAACCAACAACCCTCACATTAATCCAAGAAAACCTAGTGTTTTTCAGAGTGAGATAATATCCATCTCTCATTAAAGTTAAACTTTGGGTTCGCCCAACAAGCCTAGCCTATAACAAAATTGATAGGCATCTTATGCCAATTGTATCATAAGCAATTACTGATTATTAGATCACTAACTCTTGGTGTATGTGTATCTCATACACATTTCTCTAATGTACCTCAAAAACCATTAACCTTAGGTTTGCCTAACAAGCTAATGGATTGTGTAAGACGAATCCATTAGTATAGTCGTAACATATTCAATGTAGAGTGGGCTTGGATTTGCCAACAAGCTATCACTAAGAAGAACTTTGGTTAAAATTATACTAATAGAAGATTTGCAAGTCTTAGTATTTAGTTTAAGGGATTTCTTTAATTTTAGACTCATTAGGGTTGCATACTTTAGTATGCTCATGCAAAGTGATTATGCATGCTTTGACATGCACTTGTATATTTAATCTCATCAAATTATACACATGCTATTAAATCTTATTAAATATATGATCTAGCTATAGACTTTTGCTACATTGGTTCCTTGAGCCAAAAGAAACTAATTAGGGCCAGACCCTAGGTAGTATGCATAAATTACAAACCCAAAAAGAAATAAAAAGAATATTTCTAACTTATTTCTTATTAGTCCCCCTTCGTGGGCCATTTTCTTTATTTGCTCAATGCATTTCTTCTTCCTATTGTTATATTATGTAATCTAATTACATAATGAACAATTTAAAAGACCTCACATGACATGTGAGGGGAATTAGATGAGAAGAGAAATAC
>CANXYI011876425.1:0-12598 GCA_948208565.1 Hura crepitans | reverse complement strand
AACTTCTTAGACAAAAGCTATCTAGCAGGCGCACCTTATGTGTGTTTCTTGCCTTTTCATTGACTTTCCTTATTGTTTCTTTGCTAAAAATAGTTCCTTTTGATGCCTAACATCTAAGAGGGTGTGTGTGAATTGTGTTTGTGGGGATTTGAGGCAAGGAAAGACTTGAAGAAGGTGAAGAAGAGCTTCTATGAAAGGCTTGATAGCTTGTGAAATTGAAGGTTTCAAGTTTTCTCCATAGCAAGTAAGTGAATTCTAGCGTTTCTTTCATGGCTTTTAATCCTTAAGGGGGTTATAAATGGATTTAGAATTGTTTACCCTAGTGCCTACATGATGGTGTCCTTAAACTTGAATAGAATTCTTAGGAAAATGGATAATTTATAATGGAAAAATGAGGACTTGCTTAATGAAATGTTGCATGATGTATATGAATGACTTCCTAGCCAAGAGGTGGAGAGGTGATTGGTGTTGGTGTTTGTGACATTTTTAGTTGGATGATGAGTTTTAGCACTTAAAAATGATAAATTATGTGTGTATGGTGTGAAAATGGTAAGGTAGGTATGAGGTGCAGGAGAACCTAAGAGTATCACTATGTTTTAGCTATATGTTCTTTACTTGATCCATGGATAAAAATGGTGTCCATGGCATTAATGAGTGTTTAGGCATGTTGTATGTATATAGCCATTTAACTTGGCATGTATATTAGGCTAAATATATGTTGAATTACCCTATGATAAGTAATTAGTTTGATTACTATGAAAATGAATGAAAACATTAATATGGCCGAGACACATGTTATGTATAATCCATCTCAATTTGTATGGAAATACACTTATATGTGTGTGAATATGATAAAGGTTATGTATAAGCATTTGAATGTGTAAGAAAAGTGCAAAAGATGCATGATTATGACTTATATGCCATTATATCCCAGAGCATTGACAAGAAAAATAATTAGTAAACTTTACTAATTTGCTTGAAATGAGTGAATATTTTAAACCTTGATGTATTATATTGATATGGATCAATATACATGGTTTTAATTAGACTTGGATATGGAATAACAATGGTACATATGGATGCATGATAATGAATTTTAGTGAATGGTTAGTTCATGAACAAGAACTTGAGTTAAATGGCCTAAATGAGCGTTTAAAGTGGACATGAAATGTACTTGTGAAATGAACCTCTAGATGTGCCTTTAAGGGCTATAACTTGAGATTGATTATTATTGCTATAGTTCTTATGCTTTGGCCTTGTAAATGGCCTAGTGAATGAATGGCTTAGAGCCCTTGGACTATGTTTAAACAATGGTGAAAACTACACTAAAAAAATGTTAAGAAATGAACTTAGAATTGGCTAGTGGAATTTGATGAAATAACCTATAATTGTCCATTTTGACCATTACCTAAACCTAAAAATACAACTACATAGTAAATGACAATTATGTGTGAAATATTTATGGAATGAAATCAAGCATAATACATCTTAAATATTGGCAATTACAATACTTGAAAATAATACTTACCCTATATAGCCTGATTATGGCTATACCAGACTGGGTTAAAATTGAACTATAAAATAAAATTCATAACAGATAGTTTTTCACTTCTAAATATTATAAGAAGTTAATTTGTGAAGAAATGAACATAAATTGAGTTAATTGCCCAATAGTTAGAGACCTACTAGATGGGTTAACCGATCAACTTAGGGATTTTAGCAGCTGCTACACTGTCTGATTTTCATGCAAGGTCGATATAGCAGCTCAGGACCATTTTGGGCCATTGTACTAGTCTATTAGACAAGCACTCATGTACCATTTCACATTTGATGCCATTCACCTCATTTTGCTAGTATAGTGGCATAGGTCTTGAAGGGCCAGTACACTAGTTGGTTAAATAGACTAGTCTACTAGGCAGAGCAGCCTGTGATATCCTTGATCTTTAAACCCATTCACTTTATTTTATCGGTGCAACAGCATAGGTCTTGGAGGGCCACTACACTAGTCAATTAAACAAACCTATTTGTGAAATCCTTGATCTTCAAATCCATTCACCTCATTTTACAAATATAGTAGTATAGGTCCTGAAGGCCACTGATCTAGTCCGCTAAATAGACCAATCTACTAGGCAGACTAGTTTATGACATCTTTGATCTTTAAATAAGGCTAGTATAGTAGCTAAGGTCTCAGAGGGCCACTATACTAGTCTATTAGACAAACCACATCTTGTTATTTGCACCTTCGATGCTACAACTTGATTAGGTTGGTGCAGTGATCGAGGTAAAAAATGTGGATCACTGCATAGTATTTTATTTCCCTGTAGGTCCAGTATATGTCAGTGTCGTCTACCTAGTCAAACCAGTTAAATTAAACTGAACAAAAAATAAATGAAATAATGGTGATGTTGGAAAATAATAAAATGCATGTATTGACATGACTATATGACTGATACTTTAATATATATATATTTAGGGGTATTTTTGTAATTTTTGCACACATAGATTTTGTTGACCTGATAACTATATTCTTTTAATATTATTATTGGAAATGTTTTGACTTAATAATGTAATTGCATTTGAATGAGTAAATAGGTAGCCAATTGGCACCTATGAGTATAAAGGCACTTTGGTAATTTTTGCATACATAACATGTACTGCCCTTATAAATTAAATGACTTGACTATTACATCTGGAATTAGCCTAGATTTATAATTTAGTTGATTTTAAATGACTGCATAAACAATAAATTGGTTAAGGATAATATTAGGTGTATTTTGGTCATTTGGCAGAAATGTTTATTTAATGGTTCAATCACTTGAATTGATTAATATTATCGCTGATAATAGAGAACATAAAAAAGATATGGATTTTTGAGACATTATCTAAATAAGTAATTAATAAAGGTATACAAGGGTAGTGTGGTCATTTGATAAATGTATTATTAATTGTTGGCATAATAACCTGACTGAATAAATGGATAATATTACTGTATAAATATATGATAGCCTATATTACATGACTAAAATGCTTAAGGTCACCACTGAGTATTATATAATCAGTGTTGCTGTTTCGGTGTGTAGGTAATCTTTATCTAGGGATAGCCTTGTAATGTGTGTAGGTAAGTTTAGAGGATAAGTTAAAAGGTTATTATATATCTAGTTTACAATTTTGTACTCATGTACATAGGTAGGGAATGGGTGCCATATATAAAAAAGTTATAGATATAATGTGGACTATGCTTTGTAATAAGGTTATCAGAATGCTTTAAATGTGTGGTTTTAATTATTGAATAGATATGGTATGTGAGCATAAGGCTCTAATGTATGATTATCTGATTGTGGCCTGAGGCATATGTTGATGATTGATGGATAGACGATGTTAGGTGTTTATCTAGGGGACCAGAAGGGTCCAGTAGATGTGAGATATTTTTATTGAAGTGTTTTATAGGTTTAAAAATTTTTGTTAGTCACCTGGATAGCTGTTATGCTACTGGATTTAAGTGAAAATCTGAGAAGTCTATAAATGTCTATTTGTGGTACAGTTAGACTTGTATGACCTTAAGTTGAACCTAAAAAAAGACAAGATCAAGCTTTAGAGTTAAGTTGAATCAAATAATAATGATTTGGTAAAAGTTAAATGAATGATCCATAAAGAAATGTCAAGATGGGTGACTTAGCAGGAAGTGCACTATTTATTGGGTTTCTTCTAGAATCTAGTAGGAGGTGCCACCTTATAATTGTGGTTAGATTCTCATTTATGAATTTGAACTCTAATGACTCACCTTCTAATAGATAGTTGGCTAGGAACTCTACAACTGCATGCCCTTTTATGGTATTCTATGTTATGTAGTAGATATCAAACTCTTAGAGTAGAATAAGCCAATTAATCATTCTTCTTACCAAAGATAGAGCTATCTAAAGATATCTTAATGGATTGTATTTTGATACTGCTTCCATGGTATATGATTAGAAATAATGCTTCAGTTTCTTCAAAGCCCATACTACTGGTAAACAAATCTTTTCGACTTTTACATACTTAGCCTTATATGAAAGAAACTTCATGCTCAAGTAGTAAATTGCAAACTTAACCCCAAAATTCATACTTTTGGGCTACCATAACATATACCAAGCTTTCTTCAATAAACAAATAGAGAATTAATGGCTTCCTATGCCTTGGTGGTTACAAAACTTATGGATTTATCATATACTCCCTGATTATGTCAAAAGCCTTCTAACAACTATTGTTTAACTTGATTAGTTTGTTCATTATAAGAAGCTTGATAATAGGCTCACATATGTATTGAGCTTGGCTATAAATTGATTGATGAGCTATATTTTTCTAAAAAATCCCCTTATTTCTTTATCTTTCTTTGGAACTAGCATCTCTTTGATAGCTTTGACTTTATTAGGGTCTACCTAAATCCCTCTCTAACCTACTATATGCCTAAGAGCTTACCTGAAGTTACCTAAAATACATAATTCATAGGATTCAGACATAGATTATACTTATAATCCACTAAAAGAATTCTTCTAGTGCTTTGAAATGCCCTTCTCCTGTAGCAGATTTAATCATCATGTCATCAACTCAAACCTCCACTTCTTTATGAATCAGTTTATCTAAATTCCTCATAGGCATCTTTTGAGAAGTAGTTCTAGCATTCTTTAATACAAAATGCTTGACTCTGTAGTAGAAGGTTCCTTATTCAGTTATGAAGGCAATCTTTATATTATCTACTATCTTGTTCAGAATCTAATTGTAACCAACATATCAATCAACAAAGTTGTATATTTTACACATTGCCACACTTTTAACAAGAACATCTATGTGTGGCAGTGGAAAATCATCTTTTGTGCAAGACTTATTCAAATCCCTATAATCTATACACATGATAACTCTACCAACTTTCTTAGCAACAAGTACCAAATTGGCAAACCAGGTTGAATACTGTACTTCCTCCAAGAACATGGCTTCAATTTGTCTATGTGCCTCTTCTTTTATTTTCTTTGCCTTTTTTGGCCTTATTCTCCTCAACTTTTGTTTCATTGGTTTTGCTACTGAATATTTGTAGATGGCATATCCTACTATCTTTCTATCTACCTCGAGCATATCTTTATTGGTTTAGGTCAAGACTTTTTCATAATTTTTTAGTATTCTCTCCAATATTATCCTCTTTTCTGGAGTTACATCAGATGCAATTAAAATTTCTTTTGGGTTTTCATGGTACCAAGATTAAATGAGGTAGTATTAATTGAAATAATGTCAAAGATAATATGTGTGACATGATTATCATTATGTATGATATAATTAGATGAGACATCACAAAAATAAGCAAATTACTTTATCTTATTAATGAAAGAATTACATACATTATCATAAAAATGTTTAGGTACATATGAAAATTTCATAATAGTCTTCTAAGAGCTATTTTTATCTATTTTCTTCATTCCCTTATCTTAAAGAATAACAGTGGTTAGAATTTCTTCTTTAGGTTAAAGTTTTAGGTCAACAAGATTGGTCATACATCCTAATCCCAGAAATTTTAGGTGGCCTTGACTTCACCTGTAGCCTTATCAAACACATCACTGAAGATGTCAAACCCAAACATAACCTTCCCTTTTATGATAGTAGGCTTTGACTATATGTCATAATAGATATTCCTTTCAGCCTAATCAAAACTCTATTTTAGTGGTGGGATACCTTTTCTCATTTTCTTTAGTATTAAAGTTTCTACTGTGTACCTTAACCCCTTTTGATACTTTTATACTTTTGATTGTATAGCTAAGATTAATCCATGTGAATCATGCTTAAAACTTGCACCTAATAAATAGTTCATCTTTTTAATCATATTTATAATTTTAGGATTATCTTCTTCCTTTTCTAAAACTAGGCTAGCTATATGAAAATCATTAAAAGGCTAGTTGGCTATTTTGAGCATTGAAATTTGATTCTCTCTAGCAGCCCATATAGTTACAATCTCATAATTATTGGGGATCTTTATCAGTTGATGCATTATTGATGGAACCTCTTATTACTTGTGGAATCACAGCCTTACCAAAAACAAAGAGAAATTCACAAGAATAACAAGCACTACAAACTCTATATCATCCACAATTATCCCCTTTTTGACCTTGACTTTGAAAGTCCCATATACCTATTCCTTGGTGTTGTCATAGAAAGTAATGGTGAATTTAGACTGAGAGATCATTGATTCTTTAATCCCATAAACAACTACTACTTTGAGTGGGCACACCTTATTTGATGACCTATTATTAACCATCAAATATGTCATGTGCTTGTTGTTAACTTCTATTTTTATATACAAAGTATGGCTATGATAACGTCCTTCTAGTGGAAGTTTTGCATCTAAAAAGCTAACCATTGCTTTTTCTTCCCCCTTTACCATTGCTACTAGTTCAAATGGCAATATGATAGTCAAAACTATTGCCGCACATAAAGCTTCAACTACCTTTTGTCGATGTGAGAGTGATTGTTATAGGTGATCCTAGATTAAAATATACGCTACATTATTCTTCGACTACATCATTACTACATTATCCTTTTTTCTTTATAACTCAAGGAATTGGCTTTTTTTTAAACTTCTAGCACTATGCAACCAATTTTTGTTATTAGATTAGCTTTTGCTTCTTCACCTAACTTCTGCTCAAAATCTAAATTAATCTATAGTTCTTGGACCTATTCCTTTGGCTCACTCTTATTGTTAATAGCCCATATGGCTATCACACAAACCAAACCGTATCCTGATTTTGCCTTTTTCCCTATTAGTAAGTAATCATTTTTGTACAAATCCTGAAACACATACCACTTCTACAATCTTGAATTGACCATGTTGATGGGTGGAGGAACACTCGAATAGGCACCCTAACCATTAAGTTAATATGGAATTTTAGATTAAATTTAAAATTTTATCCTTTTTCTCAACAAAGTTTTGAAATTAATTAAAACATTCAATCACATAAAGAAATAACAAAGCATACATATTTATAAAAGTAAAGGAAATTTATGGAAGTAATGAATATCAAACATGAAACTTGATTAATTTATCATTTTGAGAACTTATGTTTTCACATGCAAATATTTAGAAAACAAGTTTCATTATTTGTTACTTTTATTATGGAAAAAAAATCAAAACCCACTTTATTAGGAAAACACTAATGGATTAGGTATAAAACAAATTGGTTATTTTTTATAATGTGTAAAAATCATTTTCTACCTATTACAACATTCATGGAAAAAGCAGGAAAATAATTTAAATAGAATAAATTACATAGTAATTACCTAAAAAAATTCTACTCGAAAAGGAAATAATAATTACAAGGAAATTTCCTAAAATACATTCCAACTCAAAAGGAAATAAAAATTAGGCAAAAATTTCCTAAATTACTTTCTAACCAAATAAAAATAAAAATACATCAAAATTCCCTAAAAAGTAATCTAATAATTAAAAGGAAAATAGAATAAAGAAAGAACAAAAATAATGATAATAAATAAAAACAAAAGAATAATAAAGAGCTATTTCACTGATTGTTTGATGAAAAGGTAGAAAGAAAGGTCAATTAAACTCCCTAAGGATTAAATAACTCACACATTAGCAAAACACAACATTAGTATAAAGAAGAGAATAAAAGGATGAACAAAATAATAATAAAAGACCATGAAACAAATAATTAAATAAATAAAATAGCAATATTAATATAACACAGGTAATAAATTATCACATCTAACTAGTTGATGGATAAGTGAAATAAAAATTAAAATCACCTACCAAAGTGGTAGATGGATGAAAAAGCAAAAGAAAATTTAATCGACCACCACGTATAATTGTCTTTAGGAATGATCGCTAATTAACAAGAGAGAAAAAGCCAAAAAAGACTTTAGAAAAACCTCTTAAAATTAGAAAAATAGTGTATAGAAAGTGTTTTTGCACTTTTAGGTGTCCACTTATCAAGAAAAGTTGCCCTTTGGATTGACATAAGGTTTTCCTTTTAAACATGCAGACCAAGGTAGGAAATGACCATTACAAGGTAAAGTAGAATGACTATTTTAAGGGCAAACGGCTTTTTATGAGGACCAAAAAGCCATTACCCAAATTGGAATCTTATATGGATTCTACATTTTTTTGCTAAACGGCGCCATTTCATAGAGGTAAAATGGTCGTTTTAAGAAAGTATGAAACGTTATTTTGCCCCTTCCAATGGCTATTTTGGCAAAGTGCAAATTAGCCATTTTAGGAGCAAAATGATGCAGTTTTGCCTCCTAGCGCCCTAAAGATTGTAAAATGCTACATTTTTCAATTATAAAACATTTTTACCTTCTTTAATACTTAAAAATTAACTGTGACTTTAAAGCATTGTGTAAAGAGATATACGAATCATATGTTAACATTCCCATTTATTAGATTTTTTCCTTTCTTCAACATTATTAAATCTAAACACATAAGCCCTAAAAACCTAGTGTGTACACATTATGCTATCAAAATTTTGACATGATGACCATGATAGAATACCTTAAAAGCTGATTTTTGTTAACCCTTATTTTTATAACATTAATCATGTAAAGAATGTTTTAGTAAGGGAAGAAAGGTTTCTAATTTGTATTGGTATTTCTAATTTTGTAGTTTAGATATTGTTATGTGCATCGTTCATTATTCAGGTTCAATAAAAGAATTAAGTAAGGGGTATCATGTACATGCACCTCAAACATAGAGACAACATGTTATTTTAGCTAAGTTAATTTAGTTACTAAGGCAAGCTATAACAAATGTGCTACAAGCATAACCACTAGCATTATAGCCCAAACCACATAAGGGCACTTGGGCAAAATGGTTAAAAAAATATAATAGATGAATGTAAAAGATTCAAGGAAGAATATTTTAAGGTTACTAAATATTAGTTAGAGAAGACAACTAGAATACTTGGTCAATTAGCATGCATTAATGATTAAAGCCTTATTTGTGTGAAGACTTTACTACTATAAGAAGCTTATAACTAGTGAAAGTTAGTGATGAGAGGGAAACCAATAAAGGCTATTCTTAGGCTTTCAAGGTGTATCAGAGAGATGTATAAGTTAGAGTTAGGGTGTTTTTGAATTTTAAGTAGTGCATCCTAACTTTGATTGAATATGAGAAAGAGTTAATAAGGCTCATTAGGTAAGCTAAAGACATGTTTTGCACAGAAGGTGCAAGGTGTAAAAGATTTTAGAATGGGTTGAATTTTTATATCATGAACAATATAGCAGCTAGCAGGATCAAAGATTTTTTTTATATTAGTTTCAGTTGTTATAGGGATTGAGGACATCTAGGAGTAAAATTAAAACTAGAGAAACATGAGGCAGAATAAGAGAGGACAAGACTAGAGTGGTGTGGCTACTATTAGAAGTTTACCTTATAGCTTTGCATGTAATAGTGATATTTTATGTACATATAAACTTTGGTTTATAATAAAAGTCAATCTTTATTACTATAGTGCTTATGTTAATTCATTCTCATGATATGATCTAAAACATGTAATAAAGTCTCTAGAACATTCACATTGTAGAGGAAATTATAAAAGGGTTCATCTTGTGAGATTCTTATTGCATGCAAATGTGAAATAACAAAACTATCCCTAGTTATTTTATTAAAAGATAGGACATTGTTAATGTAGTCAAACTAGCACATATTAATCTTTTTGACTTAGTCAAATAGTAGTTCTTATAGGTTGTAACCATGGTGATGCTTGGAGAAAACATGTGGATGCTTGTTTAAGAAACAAGTTCATTAGATGCCCAACATAAGAATGTTCATATATATAAATAATTTATATCAGTGAAACAATCTTATGATATCAATTTTGCAAGTATCTTCTAACTTGAATCATCGATGTTATCTTAGGTATACAGAATTATACTTTGACTATAGTGCTTTTACATCACCATGATTTATACATAGCTAGATGATTGTGTATGGTTTTAAATACTTGAATGTGGTTAAGTGATTAATAAAGGATTCACAACCTCAGATTATATTAGGGGTGCTTATCTCATTGTTCTAATATGCCTCTATTTCGGTAATTTTTGGCTAAAGTAAAATGTAAGTGTGAATGAGATTCAAAATGCCATTTTTAGAGTAAAGTTATAAATATTAGAACTAACATATTTTGGGCTTCATTTAACATACCTAATTAAGCATTGAGTTAATATATGTCTATACTCAAACTTAAATGGGATAAAGTCTAGTGGAAAGACAAATTGCACGGTAACTATTTATGTAAGGGTTGAGTCAAACCACTTGATATTTTAATCACTTGGGTAGTCTAGATGTTTAACTAAAAACCACTCTAGATTTGTAAATAAGTGCATAATTGATTGGGAATCAATTATCGGACAAATTAGATTAGACTATAAGAACCCAATTGGATTAGGACTCTTGTCCACTATTTCTGCTAATGTGCTTCAATAACCTATAAGGTCACACAATGATAGGAGCAAATTAATAAGATAAAACTACAAAGTATTTAATGATATGGAATGTAATTAATAGGAAGAAATAAAATGACAATATTTATTGGGCTTGGAACCTAAGAGAGAAAGCATAAAACATTAATTAAAAGTTGATTAACTATTTTAAGTGACTCGTTCTAAATTAGGCCTTTTAATTAATTAATTAAAGAACATTTTTTATTCCACCTTTTATGTTTTAAGGGCTAGAAAATCTTACCTTGGGGGTCAATAAGAAGGGTATAAAAACCTTTGTGAAGTTGTTGACAATAGAGGAGGCACAACAAAAAGAACATTTCTCTACCTTCATAAAAAATTCACCTTCTTTTGTTCTTTTCCTTCTTATTCTTTCCTGAATTTTTTTTCTCTTACTAACACTAGGAATTCAAATTCACTTAAGAATCTTTTGGATAGTTCTTATTGAATTTGCTATTGGTATGGATACCTTGGAGTTGTTCTCGAGAGTGTCATTGTGGTTTGCGACAACCTAGGGTGATGAAATGTTGCAAATTAGAATCAAAGAGAGAATCTACTATAAATTCTAATTCTATGATTTCTTCCATTTTTTTATTTTTCAATTATTTAATATTCTAACATTTGTTGGAGGTCCATTGATGTTTAATTTCAGTTGCACATAAGTCCATAGGATCCAACAATGGTATCGGGGCTAATTTCTATTGAAAAGTTGAAAACTATCATAGTTTATACTTGGAAATATTTTACAAAACAATGAAAATTAGTTTATTAGTAAGTGCTAGAAATTGGATTTTTGGGGTAATGCAATCCAAAATTTTAAATTAAATAATTCCTAGACTTTATTGGAATTTACTACTATAATTAATGCATAATTAATTAATTAATTATATTAAGTATTTAAATTTGTAAATTAATTATTGGTTGGACAAGTAGTTAAAAGAAAATCATATTTTAAGCATATGTAACCAAGAATCCCAAAAATAAATTTTAATTTTATTGAAAATTTTTCCTTTTTGGAAATGGTTTCTAAATTATAAAGAATGTTTAAGTATGGAATCATTTGGATGAATTGATTAATGAGATTAATTTCCATATTTAAAATTTCACAAATCTAATCATACATGGGATGATAATTTTGCCATAGTTATAAAATAAACTATATTCTACAAAGTGGGTTTTGAAAATTGTAATTTAATTATGTATATTAGAAATGCATGTTAAGGGTGTATGTTTGGCATGATGACTAGTTATGGATAAAGACAAATGAAATTGATCAACATTGCATGTTTTTACCATTGGTTAAATTAGGCCTACGTGTCCTAACCTTTTCTCTTATTTCTCTATTATATTTCTCTTGACATTTAATTCCCTCACGTGTAATGTGAGGCCTTCTAATTTATATGGTTTGTAATTAGATTACATAGGGTTAGATTAGGATGAAGAAATATAAGGGCAAATATGGAGAAAAAGGCCTATCAAGAAGGACTAAGAAGAAATAGATAGAAGTGTTCTTTTATTTCTTTTTTGGTTTGTAATTCATGCGTATTACATAAGGTCTAGCCTAAATTGGTTTCCTTTTGCTCAAGGAAATCAATGTAGTAAAAGTTTATAACTAGATCATATATTTAATATAATTAAAAAGCATGTACATTAATTAATATGATTAAATATACATGTGCATGCCAAAGCATGCAAAATCCTTTACATGAGTATACTAAAGTATATAAGCTTAATAAGACTAAAATGGAAGAAATCCCTCAAACTCAATATTAAAAATTGCAAGCCTTTTATTGGTATAGTTTTAACTAAAGTTCCTCTTAGTGTTAGGTTGTCAGGGAAACCCATGCTCATGCTATGTTAAATATGCTATGACTATACTAATGGGTAGGTCCTAGATAGTCCATTAATTTATTCGGGAAAACCAAGGTTAATGGTTCAGGGGACAGAAAACCAAGGCTAACAGTTCAGGGGGTAGATTGGGGATATGTTTATGAGATACATATGCAACATTAGTTGGTGACCTATTGATCAGTAGATGTATGAAAATGCATTTGGCATGAGATGCCTACCTTTTTGTTATGGGTTAGGCTTGCTGGGCAAACCTAAGATTTGACCTTAATGAGAGATG
>CANXYI011876376.1:0-17266 GCA_948208565.1 Hura crepitans | reverse complement strand
TCTTTCTATTTTATAATCACAATTATCAGCACTTTAAAGGAAGTAAATTTCATATGTCATGCTTATCATTTAATTCACCATTTTTCCTATTTTGACTTCTTCCTATATAACTATTACAATATTTAGATCTAACACTATCTCGGGTCACTTTACTTTGACTTCTTTTATCATCACCTAATATCACATATAACCCATACACTTAGTTCATTCATGAGTGTCTAACTTATTTTCATAATAGATTTGATAATTATTTATGGCTTACATCATTCTCCCTTAATTCCCACAGTCGGTACTAGACTCTACATTATGTCACTATCCAACTTTGGAAATATGGTTGCAAGCCTATTAACTTTCATTTAAATTCAGGTCTATACTTTGTTAGTGGTGTATCTCATTTATGTTTATGCCAATTTAATTATTCCACTTTTCTTGTACATATAAGACACAAAAATCCATTTCTTGAGTACTCACACCCCACCTTACTAATTTATATCTATATATACTAATCTTGAGGTCCCACCAAGATTTTTAAAAGTGGCTTGTACTTTACACCAAGTGTATCATACCATTTCCTATTACCCAGTACAATTGATATCTCCTAATTAGATAGCATCCTTATTTACAATGTTACACCGATTCACCTATCCCCTCACCTACATTTCATTCCCTTTTAATATAAACTACATTGCTGTACTTGGCAAGACCATCCCTAAGTCTACCCATCTAATACATAAGTGGCCTATATTTATCGACACCTTTAATTCCTTTCTTTCACCTTATAGGATTCATTCATAAATCATTAGCAACCTTTACACTCACCATACACGACTTATGGCTATACCATGAGGTGTCCACACCTAAGGACTTATACCTATATAGCATCCTATAAAAATATTGACATTCTAGTTCAGCAGCTCTTATACAATCACTAACTTGAACTACATATTTTTACACTCATGAACTCATAATCTTCTTCATATACCCCCAACTAATACCATAGTACCACTTCGCAAGGTGTACCTATTTTAGTTTTTTTCATATTTGATCAAAGTTTAGTCTAGTAATTACTCAATACAAGTCACACTTTTCATAATTTACATAACGACATATCAGTTTTAATAACCCATGCACATATGAAAGGAAGCCACACCCACACATTAAAATGTACACTATGGCCTAACCAACCATTCATAGCAATCAACTTAATCCCAACTACACATGCAATAGCCATCAACTCACACATTTCAAAGCAATGCACACACACTTGCACTTCTAGACCCTCATGGACCTTCACACAATTACGCACACATTTTCACACACGACTAGCATAACTTGAGCATTAATGCACACATTGCATATACATGTTCACATGATAAGTACACAAATGCATCAAAGGATATAAATATTACATCAAGTACACATACCTATTTATGTATGACTATCTTTTTTTCAGCCTATTTCCATTTTCAATGTGCCTTCCTTTTCTACACCACCCTTTTTTCTTTTTTAAGTTCTAGAAATTTATAGATAGTGTTGGTACTAGTTCATTGTTTGAAGTTATACTCCTATGTGCTAACTTTCATATGAATTTTTTTCGCATCATTTTGACCTCCATACAAAAAGTTATAGCCTAATTAGCCTCTACTGGTCTCACAATAACGAGTCAATTTTAGAATTTAAAACTTGAATTTATATCGCTTTTTTTAGCATTTTAAGGTCAGAATTGATTTAGGTTTTCTACAAAACACTTTTAGCCCTATAAGTCTTGTTTCCTTACGTTCGAGTTTCAATCAATTTTGAGGTCTGTAGCTAGAGTTATAGTTTTTTGAATTACATATTTTCGCTTAATTCCATTTCCATTTCCACCACTACAAACATCCGATTCTTAATCGTTCTAACATAACTAAAATTAATCTAAAGAAAAGCTAGACTAGAGAAGAAGGAAGAATTTCTTAACAGTAAAATTTGGGGATATTATCCCACTTCTTGACTTCTCCCTTTTTTTTGCTCAACCCTTCACTAGCCCTTTGCCTCCTCTTTCCCTTTCCTCTTCTTTTTCTTTCTTTTCCTTTCTTTCTTTTATCTTTGGGTTGTCCCGTTTCTCTCATTCTCTTCCTTTTTTCTTCTTTTATCCTCTTCTTTTTCTTTTTTTTTCTTTCTTTTCCCATTGTTATCCCAATTTTCTTTTCCCTTCTTTTGTTTCCTTTTTTTTTTCTCTCTTAATTTGCCTTAGCTACCACATAAAAATTTTAGCTGAAATATCTTAGCTAATTTCACCATTACTCCCCTTTTTTCTCACTTATTTTAATTATATCCCTAACCATTGTTATTTCTCTCTATTTGTCATCTCTTTATTATTTGCTCTAAATCTCAAAATTCCCTAGTCCCAAATATCTTACTTTCAACTCGATTAATACATTATTTTATTTACCTTGATAATTAAATTTTATGGCCAAAATATACTAAGCCTTAAAAGTTTTTAATTAATTATTTTTTTCCTTAATGCAACTAATTCTATGATTTAATCATATATTCTCTAAAGTCCTAAAGGGCCTAAATCTCTATTAAATTAATTAAATTTTCTTTTTTTACTTCCCATCTCATTGACCCATTATTTCTTAGGATTTAATATCCCTTAACTTCCACCAATTGGTACTTTAGGCATCAAAAAATATTTTCCCCCACACCCCGAGGTGCCACATACTCTGAACCTCATGAATCCTTAGGCATCATAATTTCCATGCACTATATCATAATATCAAATTCATTAGTCACCATACATGTATATATATATATATAGTCCATGATGTGTCAATAATCATATTCATTCATACATCTTTACCCATATAACCATTTAGCTATAAGGCATAAAATCCATCTAAAATACTCATTCAACAAACTCCATCATCATAAAATATTTTCATATGTCAAATATCATCATCACAGATGCCAACTTCTCAATATACATGCATTTTACATAAATTACATACACATGCCAACTTAGGCCATTCAGCCAAAACCTCCATCATACATCCACCATTCATTTTAACAGTTTTCAAGCATAATAACCACATGATATAACTCACCAAACCACTTAAATACATATTTGTGCTCATTTAAGGCTAAACATCACACTTTTATACACATCACATACACACATTCATACATAATCATATACATGCATATTAAATTTCCATAATTACACTTATAATGAGTTCAAAATATGCCACCAAGCTCAATCATGCCTTCTCTCTCCCTTTATCCTTTTGATTGTTACTTTGCTCATCTATAAAATACAAACTCATTTCATAAAAATTTGTATAAAATCACACAACTTTCAAAAAATCAAAATCAACAACATAAATATGCTTGTAGGCACTTATGGAAACTAGGAAAAATGTCAAAACTTGAAAAACATACCCAATAAAAATGGGATTACAATTCATCAAGACCTAAAATTGCCAAAATCCTTCATTTTTCTCATGATCTCTTACAAAAATCAGTGTCCAGATATAGAGGGGTAAGCTTTGTGTTTAGATGATTTAATTTGGTGTTTTTTGAAGGAATTAAGGAGCAAAAATGGAGAATTTTTTCTCTTTAGTGGTATTGGCTTGGAATAGTAAAGAAGGAAAAAGATAAAGGGAACTATTCATGGGTTGACCTTCTAATTTCTCATTTGACCCATATATAATTATGGGATTTTAAAGAAAATCATTTCTTTCTTCTCTACTTCCTTTTTTTGAATAATCAAGACCCTATTTTCTTTCATTCAAATTACTCCCAAAAATTCATTTAAACTTTACACTAGAAGCCTATAAAAACTTGAGCTCAAAAACCACAAAAAATCGATTAAACATAACTTTTTATCTTTACTCGATTTTGTAAAAATACTTCTAAATATCCAAAATTCCAATTTCTATGCCAATAAACTATTTAGAATATTTGAGTATCAAGTTGTAATGATCCCAAAATTTTCTGAGCAAAATTTGAATATTTTATGGTTCAACTATAACTAGGTCATTATTCATGTAACATTGCCATAAAACTTAACTATAATTTTTAACCATCCAAATGACTTCATTTTTGCTTTAAATTTCACCCAAAATTGTGTTATGATTAATACTTCCATTCAGTAAGATTAGTGTGGCCTAAACTCAAAAAATACTATTCACAATTATGAAGTACTATTCATAACACTAGGATTTTTTGACGTTACATTTTTCCCCTCTTAAAAGAAATTTCATCCATAAAATTACCTATTTCAAACAAGTGTAGGTACTACTTTCTCATATGAGTTTATACATCCAAATAGCTTTTTCCATGCCATGATGTCTTAAGAGCACTTTCACAAAAGGCATAGTCTTATTTTGTAGTTTTTTCACCTCTCTTGCCAAGATTCTCACTGGTTCCTCCTCATAAGACAAATCTAGTCTGATCTCTACTTCTCTAGTGGACAACATATTTAAAAGATCTAATTCATACCTCTGAAGCATGGACACATGAAAAATGCCATGTATCTATGGATGCTTAAGAGGCAAAGCTAGTCTGTAGGCTACTAGTCCCACATGATATGTCACTTCATATGGACCAACAGATATTAAACTTCAATTTACCTTTCTTTCTAAACCTTAAAACCTCCTTTCAAGGTAAAACTTTGAGGAACACTTTATCTACCACTTCATACTGAACATCCTTCCTCTTCAAATCAGCATAGGACTTTTATCTATCTAAAGATGCCTTCAATCTATCTTTGATCATATTCACACTATTTTTAGCATTTTTAATTAGGTCTAGCCCCATAAGCTTTCTCTCACTCAACTCATTCAAGCACAAAAGGAGTTTTACACTTTCCTCTATACAGATCTTCATAAGGAGCCATTCCTAAACTTGCTTGATAGTTGTTGTAAGCAAAATCTAATAAGGAAAGGTAATGATCCCAACTTGCCTTAAACTCGATAACACATCTTCTTAATATATCCTTAAGCACTTATGAAAGCATACTTTAGCATAAACATCATACATATAACTTAGCATCAAAATCACTCAAGTATCAAAAGTTGCCTGAATGACTCTTTTTTATTGGCCATCAGTTTAAGGATGAATTGCCATACTGAAACTCAATCGAGTGCCTAAGGCATTGTGAAGCTTCTTCTAAAACCTTAACATAAAACATAGGTCTTAATCCGATATAATAGAAGACAACACTCTATGCAATCTAACAATCTCATCAATATATAACTCTGTAAGATTCTCTAAAGAGTTGACTAGTATGAAATGTGCAATCTTGGTCAACTGATCTACCACAACCTAAACTGAATCACATTTGCTCCTTGTCAAAGAAAGATGACAAAAAAGTCTATAGTGATCGTATCACATTTCCAATCAAGAATTGCTATAAGATTAAGAAATTTGAAGGGAACCTGATGTTCAGTCTTCACTTGCTGACATGTGAGGCACTTGGTCACAAACTTAGATACATCTCTCTTCATGCTTGGCCACCAATAAGAAGTCCTCAAATCTTGGTACATCTTGGTGAAACGAGGATGCATAGCATAAGGAGCATTATGAGCTTCCAATAAAAACTATTTCCACAGTTCTTTCATATCTAGAACACATATCCTTTCATGGTAATATAGATAACCATCACTTAGGATCTCATACTCAGTAGACTTCCCCTCTTGAATAACACTAATTACACTCATTAGCTTATAGTTATCCTTCTGAGAATCCTTCACTTACTGAAACAAACTAAGCTTTACTTGCATCTTAACTAAAAGAGCCTCATCACCTATAAGCTTTAGTTTAACATTTATGGCCTTTATGGTTGACACAAATATTTTGCTAAAAGCATCTGCCACTAGATTAGCCATCCCTAGATTATAATCAATCAAGTAGCCATAATCCTTGATTAATTTCATCTATCATCTCTATCTCAAAGTTAACTACTTTTATGATGGAAGATACTTTAAGCTCTTGCAGTTGGTATAAACATAATACTCTTCTCTACAGAGGTAATGTCTCCAAATCTTCAAAGTAAACACAATTGCTACAAGCTTTAGATCATGAGTAAAATAATTCTTCTCATATAGCTTTAACTGTCTCAACGTATATGCCATAACCTTTCCTTTTTGCATAAGAACACACCCTAAACTATTATGAGATACATCATTATAGATGATGAAATACTTCCATGTCAGTGGCTATATAAGGATATAAGCCATTATTAATAGAACTTTTAGCTTGTCAAATTTCTTCTGATATTTGTTATCCCAAACAAACTTCACATATTTCCTTAACAAGTGATCATTAATGTTGCCATCATGGAAAACCCCTTGACAAACTGTCCATAATAACCTACCAAACCTAGGAAACTCCTGATCTCTATTGTGTTCCTAAGCAGCTTCCATTCCATAATAGCTTCAATCTTGTTAGGATCCACTTGAATACCTTCTATAAAAGCTATGTGTCCTAAGAAAGACACCTTACTTAGCCAAAACTCACATTTGCTAAGTTTAGCATAAAGCTTTTTATCCCTCAAAATCTAAAGAACTATTCTCAAGTACTGCTCATTTTCTTCTTTACTAGTAGAGTACATTAAAACATCATTAATAAAAACTACCACAAATTGATCCAAGAAAGGTTAGAAGACACGGTTCATTAGATCTATAAAAAGCTAAAAGAGAATTGGTAAGCCCAAATGGCAATACCAAAAATTCATAATGGTTATAACATGTTTTAAATGTATTCTTAGCTACATCTACGTCCTTAACCCTTAACTAATAATAACTAAATCTCTTATCAATCTTTAAAAATACCCTAGCTTTTCTAGGCTGATCAAACAAATCATTAATTCGTGGTAAAGGATACTTGTTCTTGATGATTACTTTGTTTTGTTATTGGTAATCCACACACAACTGAAGAGAAACATCCTTCTTCTCAACAAACAAAATCAATGCTCCATAAGGTTACACACTCAGCCTTATGAAACCCTTATGAAGTAACTCTTGCAACTAGATCTTTAGCTCTTTTAACTCTATAAAAGTTATTCTATAAGGAGCTGTAGATACCAATGTAGTGCTAAGTAGAACTTCTATATTGAACTTGAGTTCCCATTCATGTGGTAAACTAAGAAACTCTATAAGAAACACATCCATATACTCTGACACAACTGGTATAGCACTAGCATTTGGCTCTCCTTTATTGGTATCATAGACATGTTCTAAGAAAGGCTTAGAACCCTTTCTTAACATCTGTCTGGCTATAACAACCAAAATGACATTGGATAAAAAATCTTCCCTCTCACCTATTATTGTGATATCTATCCCATCATCAACTTTGTGAGATATCTACTTCTATCTATAGTCCATAATCATTTGATACTTGGACAACCAATCTATGCCTAAGATCAAGTCAAACTCATTAAAAGGTTACTTAATGAGATTGTCTAGAAACTAGTGTCTTTATACTATCAAGGGACACTCTTTGTAAACCTTGTTCACAATAACATACTAACATATAAGGTTGCTATCCATAATCTCTATGTCAAGGATTTTCGATGCTAACCCCTATTCTTATGCTCATGCATTGCATATATATGATTGAGTAGAATCTAGACCAATTAATGCTAAAGTAGAACAATCAAAGAGAAGAAAGGTACCTGATATCACATTAGGCAAATTAGTCTCCTCTTAGGCTAGAATGGCATATTGCCTATTAGGTGCTTTAGGCTCTACTCTATTCTTAGCTCTCACTCCCTGAGTACTCACTATCTCATCTCTTCAATCCCCTCTCTGATCTCTAGTAGAAATAAGTGTAAATCTTTATCCCCCATTATGCTGCTTCAAGCAATCTTTGATGAAATAACCTATTACACCACACCTAAAATAAAACTATTTTTAGCAAGTTTGATACTTTAGTGACTAATTACACTGAGCTGTGGATACTTGAGACTATTATTACTTGCTTCACTCTGTGTCCTTTGTCATTCTCTCTATGTCTAACTCTATCTCTAGGTCTACTATGGTGCCCCAAACTGACTTCCTTTAAACTTCTTATTTATATGCTGATTTGCACTACTAATCCCTAGCCATAGGATCTTTTCTTCTCATAAAACTCCTTTCTCTCCTTTTAAACTTCCTCTATAACATGGCAAGCTATTACCAATGTAGAGAAATCTCTAATCTTTAAAAAAGCTATATATGTCTTGTTCTCCACATTTAACCCCTTCTCGAAACTCTTGCATCTATCAACTTCTATCTGTACTATATCCTTAGCATATCTACTCAACATTGTAAAGTCCTTCTCATATTCTAGTATGGACTTTTATCCTTGCTTGAGATTTATGAACTCTTGCCTTTTAGTATCAAGATAATGCTTAGTAATACACTTCTTCTAAATCTACTCCAATAAGAAGTTTCATGTCACACCAGCCTCGTTCTTGTGTTTTGTCAGAACATCCCACCACTAGAGAAGCTTCTTTCTATAACAAAGAGGTTACACAAATAACTTTCTCTTTAGGTGTGCACTTTAATCTGCTGCATAATTCTAATAGTTCTTTCCAACTAGTATTCTACTGCACTAGCATCTGCCACACCTTTACCCTTAAATTCCTTAGCCCCTATCTTCTTTATCCTTTCAAGATAGGTCATTTTAGGGAGCCTAAGGTAGTGGCAGTTGTTGCTAAATTGGTAGAGGTGGTGAAGGTGCTACTACTATGGCTTGTCCCAGCAAATCGAAAATTTCTCTCAAAATAATCAATGATATTTGTGCCACTAAAGATGCCTACCTAGCATCACTTCTAGAAACAAACATGGCACTAATAGCTCTTTGACCAACCATTTTCAGTGCATTGCTCTTAACCACTTCCTCACTATGAATGGTATTTGAACTCATCGAGGTCTATAGATAAAAGAACATATTATAAGGCTCAATACCATACTATTATGTGATGCATGTTTTTAAAATTATGGCACTTGTATATATAATCCTTAAACATCAAGGAATGCTTAAAATAAAGCTCTGATACCATGAAATGTGACACCCCTAACATGATACAAACATGCTATCCAAACTTAAAACCTTATTAAACATATTTGATTTGAAATTAAAGTTTTAAAATTCTATAATTAAATAAATAAAAATCTGTTTTACATTTTAAAACCATTTCAGGAATTCTCGTGTCAAAAATCTAGTAGCATAATGATTGCACCAAGACACTATCCAAAAATGAATAGTAACCTACTGTGACACCCCTTACTTGATTCCTGAAGAAACTAAAAAGCAGTGCATTTCCTGCCAGGTCACCCATCTTAAAATTTCCCCTATGTTCATTCATTTAATTTTTACTTATACTGCACTAAACAACTCTATCTGATTCTAAATTCACTAAAGTCAGTTCCTATAATCCACTTAAATTCATATTATCATTTTTTAGCCATTACAGAAAGAATCTAACACAATCTAGTATCATCAAAAAATCTAGCAGCACAATGGCTGCCCTAATCACTATCCTAAAATTCATATCCACCTGTAAACACTTTAATATCATATTTCACGTCCCTTAGATCCTTCTACTACTCCAAATATCATCCTATCCATATCATCTAACACATAGCAGTCATAGGCCTCAGGCCACAATAAAACACATAGAGCCTCAGGCTTATAAGCATCCACACAGATCACATAAACGTAAAAGAAACCATCACATGAATAATTACAACACAGTCTATCATAAAACAAATACTTCTCTATTTTTCTTGTATACATTACATCCATATTCCCCACCTAAGTACATGAAGTGCAAAATCTACTAATAATACATGATTAACCTTCTCAATATGACCTCTAAACTCTACTATGCACTTTACGAGGTGACATCCCTATTCTAGGTACCTGCATAATGAAATAGGTAGGCTGAGTATAAAAATACTCAGCGGTGAATTTAACCATTAAAAACATGTCTAGTAGTTAATTCATGCATTATAATTCTATTTTTATCTTATACTTATGTCCCAAGTTCAATTTGTAACTCTAGCATGCAAAATTACCATTTTACCCCTAGGGTGTTTCTGTTTGTAATTATCCAATTAATTATTACAAGCCATGTAATACGTGTGTGTTGAGTCATTATTACTCATTTGATGCACAAGTTATACCATTCTAAGCTTTTATTCATCATCAGTGCAAAATTACTAAAATGCCTTTGTGTCATGTTTTACAATTATATATGGGTTTAATAATTTTATTGAATCATTTTAGTTGCCTCAACTCAAGAGACAACCCTGACAAATGCTAGATCTAAAAGGAAAAAGAACTAGTGAAGTGGTCCCCATTCTGGACGTATGCTGTTGCACTAGGATATGTGCCATAATAGAGATCTGCTTGTAGCCTCTCTAGAACAAATAAATAACATCCGTATGATATAATAGAGATCAACCTATAGGCCTCCCCAGCCATAAATAATAATCATCAGGAATGTGACATAATGGAGATTAGCCCTTAAGCCTCCCTCGCCACAAAGAATCTCACCAATTATGAGACATAATGGAGATCAGCTATAGGCCTCCCCAACCATATGAACATCATTGCCTGAACATTAGACAACTATCAGCTATTAAATCCCTAATTTAATCGATCAACCCATCCAGTGGGTGTCTAGGTAGTGGGCCATTTATCCTCAATCAGGATCCATTTCTTTACTTATTAACTTTTCAAAACATTATAATCTTAAAAATAGATAGTTATAATTTTTACAGCTCAGTTGAAATTTAGCCCGGTCTTGTATGGCTACAAATAAGCTGTACCGGGCGAATTTATCATGAAATATAATCAGGGTACAATTGCCAATAATTAACATGTATTATGCTAGCTTTAATTTCCATAAATATATTATGATTCTAAGCCATTTATTGTCTAAGGAATTAAAGCTTCAAGTAATGGTTATTTTTGACAGTTATAGGTCATTATGTCCAAGCTTTAACTAGGCTTTTTAGGTGCATTTCACTTTATTTTTCAATTCTGTTTTCACCAGTTATTTCATGCAATCATAAGTATAGGCCAATCACAACCTGGGTTATAATCTAGGCATTCATGCCATTCTAGCAATCTCAGTATACTAGCCATTATAGGCACAAAAAATTAAGTACACAAATCATTCTTGAACTATAGCCCTCAAAGGCAAATTTTAAGTCAATTTACATACTGGATTTCAAGTCAATCTTTATGTTCATTATTCATGCCATTCTTTATTTATATTACATGCCAGCTAAGTTATACAATGATTGAATTCATGTAAGATAATTTAAGCCATTGTAACTCACATAAATACATTATTTTAGGCACATTTAGCATAATTATAATCCATCACTTTCATGCTTACTTACACTAACATAGCCCTCAGGTTTAACTAGACTTAGTCATGCACTTTCATAACATTCATTACACATTTATCTATCAATCAATAGTTTAGCTATCCTTATATACATGCCTTTAACATTCCATTACATATTAACTAGGCTAGACACATTATCATTTCCATGCCTAATACTTACCACCATGGCTAATTACATAACCATATCATGCTATTTTAAATAGTCTAAGCTCATAATATGTCTCAGTAATAGGTCGAATAATCACACAATCATATAATTACCTCACACCCTATGGCTAGTTACATGCCATTTATGCTTTAACTACACATACACATGCCAAACCTTACAAGTACCTCTCGGCCAAATGCACATTCGAGGCTATACATACACTTTGCTATCAATTTATAAAAATTTCCATTTCTTAACACCATTTAAAATGATAGTTAATCCCCAAATGCCATAACACACACACTAAATATCATTAGCACATAACATGCATCATGGACAATCTCTTGCCTAACTAAGAATTTTCATGCCAAGCATGTATTTTTTTCCATCCGTTCAAAAGCATTTCTATATCTTAACAACACCTAAAACCATACACACATATTAAGCACCATTAACACACAATAATCCTTATAGCCACCTCTCGGCCAACTATGCAAATCCCACCAACCATATCTATTTTCAGTAATAAACAATGTAAGTCACCTTCTATTGAATTTTATGCTACCATACCTCACTTTCATCACTTTGCTAAGCTAATTCACATGCTTAATACCTTTACAACGATGAAAAGGAGCTATTGAAAATAAGGGTCATGAAGTAAATGAAGGAATTCACTTACTTTGTAAGGGAACACATTTAATGCTCAAATTACACATGCTACCCAGCCTTTCCACAGTAGCTTTCCTTAATTTTCGTGGACTTCAATTTGCCATCTAATTGCCATAAACACCTAACACACATAATTACATAGGTGGTAGGCATAATCCAGCATCAAATGGCAACCAAAAATCCAAAGAAATGGAGGAGAAATAGCCATGAACTCACTTAAAAGTCACCATTCTAGATAGTCTAAACTAGTGACTTTTGACAAATTTTAACTCCTAATTGAGAAGCCTTTTTTGCCTAATTCCTTTTATTCACAGTGCCTTAGAGATAAAGCTAAATTTAAAACTAGAATCACCATTTTTGGTGAAGAAATGAGAGAGTTATGCTCTGTCCTACTCCTCCCTAGCGTTGGTAACAACAAGGGAGAAAGAGGAAAATTTTTCATTCATTTCAAGTGGAATTCCACATGTTAAGTGGGAATTGCCACCTAGCATGGTGTGGGCTCCTTTTTGACATTACAATGTTTTCTCAAAACCTCCCAAAAAACCCAAACCATCTTAATTTTTTGGCAAAATTTGAAAATTCAAAGTAATTCACTCGAACGTCAAAAAATTATGCTATTCATTTTAAATTTCATATTTTAATCCCCTCTACCTACTTGTAAATTTTTGTTACCAAATTCCATCGATAGTATAGTTTTCAAACTGCCTCGATTTGTATGACAACCTATAAAATTATGAGAATTTGCAAATGACCTCTGATTTCAAAAATTCTTTCACCAGTGGACTCAGTGTAATATTTAAACTTCAAGGACCACTATTTTTGGGTCTGTCCAGGCACAACCTAGGTCAATCCTAGCCCCAAAAATTTAAAATGCACTAATGGGTAGCTCATAGTTTGAAATGAATTGTTTATTTTGCTAAATTTTTAAATTTTGCTATTTTCATTAGATTAGAGCCGCTTAAAGTTTCTTGACCCATATCACTACCCCGATTTATGTACAAGTGACCTAGTACCCCGGGCACACTTCCTAGACCTAGTGGCACCGCTCATGGAGCCTAAAAAACACTAACATTACATTTCTTCCCCTCTTAAGAAAATTTCATCCTCAAAATTACCTGGAGCAATCACATAAGAACATAGAGCTCTCATTTGCTCTTCTAGCTCCTAAGTAGTTTACACTGTATTTTGGTACCTCTATAGCACTGTACAGTAGTATGGACTCATTCTTTAATTATCTCATTTCACGAGCCATAGTCTATACTAGTTCTTCTTCATAACTTAAATCTGGCTGTACCTCAATATCTGTCACTAAAGTCACATATAAAGGATTTGATATGTACCCCTTGAGCATAAAAACATAAAAACACTATGTATCTGCTATAGCTCAGGTAGTAGTGCAAGCCTATATGCTAGAGGTCTAACCCTATCAGTACTCTCTTAGGGTCTAATGAACCTAGAACTCAATTTCCTTTTTTTCCTAAGCCTTTACACCTTTCTACCAAAAAAAACCTCTAATACACTTTTTCTCCAACTGTATATTCAATAAATCTCTATTTTAAATTGGCATATGGTTTTTATCTAACCACAAGTGCCTTTAGCCTTTCTTTGATTAAATCTATACTGGAGATCTTTCACTTTACAACTTTACTCTAACACGAAGGAGTCCTGCATTGTCTACTATACAATGCCTCATATAGGTTTATCCCCAGACTAGACTAGTAACTATGATTATAGGTAACCTCTGTCAAGAACATATACAAATTCCAGTTACCCATAAGCTCAATGGTGTATCCCCGTAACATATCTTCAATATCCATATCACCTTCTCTAACTGTCCATTAGACTAAGGATGAAAAACTGTGTTATAAGCCAGTGTGGTGCCTAAAGTTTCCTACAGCTTCTTCCAAAATCTAGAAGTAAAACAAAGATCCTTGTCAAAAATGACAGTCACTGGCACATCATGGAATCTGACAATCTCATCACATATAATCTAGACAACCTCTCTAAGGGCTAATCCATCTTAAATAGGTAACTTCAGCTATCTTTATCAATTTGTCAATAATTACCCATGCAGCATCGCATTTATCTCTAGTTAAAGGTAAACCTATCACAAAATCCATGGTTACCTTTTCCCACTTCCACTCTAGTATTGCTGTGAAATGTAACAGTCCAGAGAGAACCTCATGCTCAGCTTTCATTGGCTAGCATGTCAACCACTTTACGACATACTAAGCCACATCTCTTTTTCATACTAGGCCACCAATAATGAGATTTCAAGTTCAAATATATTTGTGCTCTTAGGAAACATGGAATAAAGAGCCTCATATGTCTCATTTTAATACTTGTAACCTTAGGTTATCTGTACTAGGTACACACAACCTATTCTGATAGAACAGATATCCATCCTCTATCAACTCAAACCCTGTGGCCTTCCCCTCTTAAGCCTTATTTTCCATCTGAACCAATTATTCATCTTTCATCTAACTTCTTAATCTACTGTCTAAAATTTGGCTTTATCTGTAACTCTATGTGACACCCCCTACTGGATTCTCGAAGAAACCCAATAAAAGGCACACTTCCCGCTAAGTCACCCATCATAAAATTTCCCCTAAGGTCATTCATTTAACTCTTACCAATTTCATTCTAGATCAATTTATCTGACTCCTAAAATCACTCTAGTCAGTTACAATAATTCCTTTTCAGTTAGAATCAATCTTACTTAGTTATTAAAGAGGAAATTTGATAGCACTCAGGTGTCACCTAAAAGGCCAGCAACATAACAGCTACTCGAGTCCTATCCCAAAATTTTATCAAGTTTGTTATCACTTTTATAAGCAATTCACAACACCTAGACCCATCTGGTCCCCTATTCTTAGCCTATCATCATCATCATCTAACACACATCAAACTCAAACCTCAAGCCATAAATAAGACATGAATAACTATAAAGCATCAGGCTCACACCAATGGCACATGTCACACATGATCAAACATTCACCAAAGAATATATAGAAATACTTAACTTACGTCAGTAGGTTATATTCACTTAATTACATTACATTTCCAAAGTTTATATACAAGTTATACCTAACTCCCACCTAAGTACATGGATACCAAAATTGTACAATAATTACATCCAAGGACTTCACTTGTATCCTTTGAACTACAATTATCAAGCTTTACGAGGCAAGTCTCACTATTGTGTACCTGTGCACCAATATTGGCACATTGAGTATACGATATGCTTAGTGGTGAACTTAAAGTAATTTAATAATGGTAATTATATCATTAACTTACTTGTACAATTGAGGAAATGATTTTACTTTATTGTATAAATTAATTATTCACTAGGGTGCCAAATTATTGAAATACCCTTAGGGTATTTATCTAGTATGAAATTAGCATTTTTGACTCAAATAAATCATTTAAAGCAAGTATTATTATTTTCAACAAGCATACTTTACAAAAATTTCTTTAAATTTCCTTATATGTGGAAAATGACTAAAATACCCTTTGACCGTATTTTTACTACTTTCTGAGAAAAAGTCATTCAAATAAGCTTAAAATTCACCTTTAATGATTATTCTGCTTAATACTTAATTTACTTCACTGTAACTGATCTAGGACACCTGTGCCAAATGTCTAAAATGCCCTTTAGCTTGCTTTTTTTAGAAACTTAGAAAATATTGGTCCATTATGTTGAACTTTTATGCTCATAATCAATCTGATTATTTACATAATTTAATTTTCTAACCTGACTAGGAAGATGACACTTTAAGACACTAAATCTATAGGGATAATAAACTGGTGTAGTGGTCCCCATTCTAGACCTATGCAGTTGCATCGACATGAGTGACATAATAGAGATCAGTCGTAACATCCCTAAACACAATAAAAGTAACTGTGTGGCATAATAGAGATCAGCCTATGGGCCTTCCCAACCACAAATAAGAGTAATTGTGTGACATAATAGAGATCAGCCCGTAGGCCTCCTTAGCCACAAATCAGCATCAATAACTAGGTGACATAATAGAGATCAATTTGTAAACCTCTCCAACTATAAATAAATGCCATGAAGAACTAGGTGACATAATGCAAATCAGTCTGTAGACCTCTCTAGCCACTAATAAACTAGCAACTAAAAAACCCTAAGTTGATCGATCAACCTATCTAGTGGGTGTCTAACTAATGGGCTAAGTAGCTCAAATTAACTTCTTTTATCAACCAAAAATATTCTTATTATCTTTAAGTTTCAAAAATAGATGGTTAAATTTTTTATGTCATACTTTATTTTTTTTTCAGACTAGTACAGCCACTTTTTGGCTTTATCGAGTAAAATTCCTAAAACAATTTTTAGGTATGCTGCTACCAAAAATTAAGGTATCTTATATTATGATTTATCATGGCATTTCCATTTACAAGGTTAATACTTCCTATCCAGTGACATTTTTGGTTCAGGTAGAGGTCAACTGGATAGTTATAGGTCATTTTGACCTCTTTTAAAGATAGTTTTTTTGGGACTATTTTAAGTCCAAATTTAACTTAGCTTTTAAGGTTCTTTTTAATACTTTACAAGGCACAAGGGCAACTGTAACTAGGCTAAGTCCATGGCTAAAATCTAGGCATAAATGCCATCCCTAATTAGGCCAAATCCATGGCCAAAACATAGGCACTAAAGCTAACTAGAACTAGGCCAACTCTATGGCCAAAATATAATTCAATTCTATCCCCTCATGGGCATAAATAAAGTTCAATTTACTAGCTCTTTTGATGCCATCTTTAAGTCATTATTTCAAGCTTAAATTACATGTTTTAACTAAAATCCTTCTTAGCCATTTAAAGGCACATTTTCTAAGGTGTATACTATGATATCATTAGGCCATATACTTAATTAATTCCTTAGGCATTTAATGCCAATTTTCAAGCCCTAGTAGCATACTTAATCATCACTTTAACAACTCAATTTTCATGCCAACATGCCATGAATAACTTTTGGGTACTTAGGGAAAACAGACTTAATTCCTATTTTTTTCCACATAGTCACAACATTCAAGCATATT
>CANXYI011876251.1:0-12662 GCA_948208565.1 Hura crepitans | reverse complement strand
GTTGTCACTTTCATATGGGCATTTGTTAAACAATGTAAAGACTTTACAATGATGAAGTGTTATAAAGATGTTTAAGAAACAAAAATTTGATTGACTACGAGGCTATAACATGTAATATATGTTATTAAGCTTTCTATATATGCTTATATGCATATGTGCTTATTATGAGGAGATAAATGTGCATGTTAAGCTTGTGGCTCATTTTAATTATGTTGATGATAGTTATATAGACATTATGTAACATGTCCATTTTTCTTGACATGCATGTATATCGAAAAAGCTTATTTGCTTATAAACCATATTATATGCTTTTTTATTGATAGCATGTCATAATATTGAAATGAAATTAATAATTGCATGATATAATTGGCATATTCATGTTAAAGTGATTACACCACTAAGTGAAAGCTTAGAATACTACTTTATTTGCAATGATTAGGTAATTAAGCAGCATATTAGAGCTAAAGCTTCTACTCCACAGGAGAACATGAATACTACCAAGTTTTGGGTATTTTTGTTTTCTTTTTTGTAAAATAGTCATGAGGTAAACATAATAAAAGTGTTCTTGTGATTCTAGAGGGATTAGGCCTAATATGTTGTAACTTAAACTCTATCTATTTCAAAAGCTTTATATTTCTTGCATGACTTGTATGATTTCTCTTGATGTTGCAAGTAAGAATGTTACTTGTGATAAGCCTAAGGCTCTGTGTAGCTTTTATGATGATTAAAGGGTTAAGAAGACCTAATTGGAGTTGTGTTGTGTTGTATGCTATTTGAGAAGTGTTTTTAACAAGTTTACTATTTGGGAAAATATCCTAGTACAGCTATTATGTTGCCAAATTTTTTGACACGATGACCTCATTAGTTGCCTCATAAAGCGTGGCAAATGGTTTTTGGTGTTCTTATAACTCTTTGAGTTAAGAAATCCTTTAATAAATAAAAGTTTTAATTTAATAGGATTTTATATGTAGCATAATTGAATATTGATATGCATGCACACTCTCTATTCAGGTCTAGTGTATGGGATAGGTAGAAGGCATCACACCTCTACCACTTCTATAAATTCAGCAACTACTTCCACTACCTCAAGCACTTTAAAAGACATCTCAAGAGGATTAAGAAGATAGGAGCTAAAGACATTAAGGGTAAAAGAGTGGCAAATACTAAAACTATCAAAATCATGCAATAGCTAAAGTGTACTCCTAGGGAAAAGGTCATTTGTGCAAACTATCTTCTATAGGAAGAAGGTTTGAACTGGTGGGATACCTTAATGTAGCACAAAAATGAAGTAGATATGATGTAGAACTTCTTTTTGGAGGAGTTTTAGTAGAAGTACATTACCCAACACTACCTAGATGCTAGAAGGCAAAAGTTTATGGATCTGAAGCAAGGTCAGAGGTCCATATCAAAATATGAGAAGTACTTTGCCATGTTAAGTAAATAAGAAAAGGATATGGTGTAAACATAAGTTCATAGGTGCAAGCGATTTTAGAGGGGGCAGAATGTAGAGATTAAGATACATATAGCTCCTACAAAGATTATAGATTTCTCTACATTCATGTTATGGAGGAGGTTCAAAAGGAGAAAAGGGATTTCTATCATAAAAAGAGATCCTATACTAGTGATAAGCTTAGCATATAGATAAAAAGATTAAAAGAAGTCGATATAGGGTACTACAGCTGACTAGTGGCAAGGTTAGTCATAGAGTCAAGGACAAGGTGCTCAAAGTAAAGTAAAGCAGTAGTAGCCTTAAGTTACTAGTGCTCTAGTATCTATAACTCAGAGTAATCAGTAGCCTAAGTGTTTGACATGCCATAAAAGGCATAGAGGCGAGTGTTAGAGATTCAGGCCAAGAGTGTAATGCCCGTAAATTGAGGTTACATTAAAAGTACCTCTGAGGCTTGGGAAGTGTGCTTGGGAAGTCGGGACACCTTTATAAGGCCCAAGAAAGGGTGTACTAGTCATGAAAATTTGATAGGCTAGAAAATGGGCAAAAATGAATGAATTTAAAAATTTAGCAGAACCAATAATTCATTTTAGGCCAAAACCTAGTCTATTATATCCTCAGATGGACTTGGGCTGTTAAAAATATCATACCTTATATGTTTAAAACTTCACTAAATTCATTGGTGAAGGAATTTTAATTTTTTAAGGTTATTCTGTAATTTTTTGAAATTTTCTAATTTTCCCAGGAATTAGTTAACTGACTTGCTGATGGAATTTTGATGCAAAATTTTATGAGGCCCTAAATATGCCCAATTGAGGATTTTTAAAATAAGCATAATGATTTTTATAGGTCTAGATGAATTTTTAAAATTGCCTAAAATTTCATTTAAAATCGAGATTTTTTTAGGTGCTAGGGTGCCACGTGTCACCACATAAGGCACCCACTCATGCATATAAATACCTTTAGCCAAGTGGACTTCCACTTAAATGCCACCTCATCTTTCCTTATCCCTTCTTATTGGCCGATGCCCCTTTTAGCAAAGGACTACCATTTTTTAGCTTTTTATCCTTTAATTCTCTACCATTCCATCATAAAAAATGCCAAAATTTAGTTAGGAAATATTCCCTAAGGAATTTGGACTCCATAGTTTCTCCCAAAGGTGGGGAAAATTTCACTAAAAGTTAAGTGTTAATGAATGGTGGGTTGAAATTCAACTTTGTGTAAGTGACTTCTTTCTTCCTTTTTATTTTAGTTCTAAGTAATTACTTCAATTATAAAGATATCCATGTTTTTCGAATTTTATTTTGAGCTTGGTATGATTTTTAAGGACTTTTCTAAGTTAAAAATGGTGTATATAGGCATAAGGAGTAATCAAAGAGAACAAAGGAAATTAAAGCTTCTAAAGTGTGAGAAAGGATTTGGAATTGATATAGGTATATGAATTTGATATAATTGAATCATGTCATGATGTGTGGATGTGTTTCGCCATGTAAATGTGTATGAAATTGGTGAGAAAAGTGTGGGTGTGTGCATAAGCTTAAAGTGGCCAAAAGGTTACCTATGGTATCTTGGCATGTAAAATGGCTTATGTGGCATGGATATGATGAGAAGTGTTATGTATGGCATAAGTATGGATGATAGGTATGTGTAATTGGTGGGAAAAATGCTTGTGTGTGCATCAGTATGGTATTGCCAAGAGGTATGCTTAATGTATCATGGCATGGCATACACAGTATGGCATGTATACATATGTGTGTATAGTAAAAATATGATATATGATGTGCATGTGTGAAGAAATGTGAAAATATGCATGTGTGTGACAATGATCATGGTATGTCCGAGAGGTGTGGCATAATGGAATGACATGATATACATTTGTGCCATGGTGTATGATGTATGTGTGTGGTGTGGCATGATGATAACATGATTTATGACATGAAAATGGCTTGAGATATGTGTAATGAGGTGCAAAAATATGGTGTAAGGTATGATAGGTAAGGTAGTGTAAATGTGGTAGTAATTTAGTGTAGGAAATTGCATGAAAATGGAATGAAAGAAATGGATTTAAAATGGCCTAAAAAGTGACCTAAAGTGTACCAAAAATTGGCATGTAAATTGAATATGTGAGATATTTTATTTTATTGGCAATGTAAGGCCAAAGTTATGGACATATAGGAATGAATGAAATGAATTTATATATGCCTATAATGGCATGAAATAGTGGCTTGAAATTGCATGAGAAAAATAGTGGCAAATGGCCTATAACAGTGTCTAAAAAATGGGGTTTTGACTCATAATTGTCTTATGAAAAATGGACATTTAGAGATGGAATGTAATTAGAGCCTAAAATGGACACATAACAAAACTTGTAATAATGGCATGACATAGGCATAAAAAGAGAACTAGAACTATTAAAAAGTGAACCTATAACTGTCTTTTAGAAATGGAACTATAACTGTCCGGTATAAAAAGTGACCTATAAATGTTCGACTAAAAATAAGGTATTAAAAATAGCTTATAACTGTGTATTAGCCACTTAGAAATAATTTCAATATACAATCAGTAATGGAATAAAAATAATTAGGAGATAGTTAGCCTATTAGTTAAACAGCCATTGGATGGGTTAACTAGTTAACTAGGGGCTTACACCTGCTAAACGTACTAGTTATCTAAGCCTTTACCAGTATGATGATATAGGCAGGTGCAACCATTGAGGTCCTAATAATTAAGTCACTACACTAGGTCGGTGTGGTAACTGAGGTTCGCTAGCTGAGGTGTTGCCACTGAGGTCTATAAGTTGGGCCATTGCATAGATGGATTGATGATATAATGATATGATGACTTTTTCATTTGCCTAGTACTAGGGAGTTTGAGGTTCTTACTATCAGACTAGGTCAATACAGTGATTGAGATCTATTACCTAGGCCACTACACTAAGTCAGTGCAGAGATTGAGGTCCAAAATGTGGGTTGCTACATAACATTTATTTCCCTTTTTATCTAGTGTCTGTAAGTGTCATCAACCTAGTTGGGCTTATATATTAAAATAAAAGATGGCAATCAATATTGATAAGACAATAAATAAAAGCACAAGAATGGCACAAGACCAATAAATGAAATAATGAGTTAGCATATGAGATGGATTAATATAATAATGTGACTATGTAATAGAATAATATTACTATTATAACATAGACTTCATATGATGTATAATGCATTCATGACATGTGTGATTTGCATGTATGCTTGCATGACATGTTTTTATTGTATCAAATTCACCACTGACTTTTATACTCAGCATACTAGTGTTCCATTATTCAAGTAACAAAACATAAAAGCACAGCCTCTATAGCTTTTATAGTGTAGTAGTGTCAGCAAGACAAGGGTACATTTTTGCATTTCTAGGGTTAATTAGTAAGCACTCTTGTAAACACTATAGTTTAGGCTTAGCTAGCTTAGATGCTATGAGTGTTTGTAAATTTTAATCTTAAAGTTGTAGATTATATAAAGACCTTTTATTTGAATGGTTGTATTTTCTAAAATTCTAATGACTGTGAGCCTAAGGCCTAGTGTGATGATTGTGATACTTATGATAATGATATTAGAGGATTGAAAGGGTCCAGAGGGTGATAGGTGTAATGAACTTTTATTAAAAGTGTTTTTCACATGTAAATTTTTATAAAATGTCAATCGAGTACTATTGTGCCTCCTAAAATTTTGGAGAATCAATTATTACCTATAAAAAAGAATTTTTGTGTCTAATATAACCTGAATAATAATGATTAAAGTTTAAACTGAAGATTTAGGCAAAATCTATGCATTAAATAAATAAGTCAATAAGTGTTAAAGAAAATAGGTTGGAGAAATTTTAGGATAGGTGATCTAGTGGGAAGTTGTACCTCTTACCGAGTTTCTTGAGAAATTAGGTAAGGGTGTTATAAGAAGTCTATTTTAGGTGTGGTTTAGTAGGTTATTTCATTAGAAATAGTCTAAAGCAAGATGATGGTGGACAAATATCTATAACTATTATTGGAAAAGATAGAGAAGGGACTGAGGAGAGAAGACATCAGGTACTTAGAGAGTTAAGGCTGAGAATAGAGCAGAGCTTAGAGCACCTGATAACCAGTACACCATCCTAGCAAGAGAGAAGGCAAAATCACCTAATGTGATTGCAGGTACCCTTCTTCTCTTTGATTCTCCTACTTTAGCATTGATTAATCTAAGGTTTACACACTCTTATACATGCACTGTATAGGCATAAGATTAGGGGTTAGCTTAAAAAACCCTTGACATAGAAGTTATGGTTAGTAACCCTATATGTCAACATGTTATTATGAATAAGGTTTAAAAGAGTGTCCCTTAATGGTGCAACAACACTAGTTTTTGGCTGATCTCATTATGCTACCTTTTGATTAGTTCAATTTGATCTTAGGCATGGATTGGGGTCCAAGTATCAAGCAATTTCTAGATTATGGATAAAAGTGGATATATCTCAAGACTAATAATGGAATAGTGATTACAGTAGTGTGAGAGGACATATTTTCTATCTAATGTTATATCAACTATTATGGCTAAAAGGATGTTGAGAAAAGGTTGTTAGGCTTTCTTGTCACATATGTGTGATGCAATTAAGAGAGAGCTAGATAGTAGTGCTATATCAATGGAGTAAGAGTATATGGATTTTTTTTCTAAAAGAGTTGCTTGGTTTACCACCTAAATAGAAACTCGAGTTTAGTAAAAATGTTTTACTTGGCATTACACTGGCATTTAGAGCATTGTATAGATAGCTCCTGTAGAGTTAAAAGAGATGAAGATCCAGTTGCAATAGTTACTTGACAAAGGTTTTCATAAGGTTGAGTGTATCACCTCAGGGAGCTCTAATTTTGTTTATTAAGAAGAAGGATAGTTTTTTTAGGTTATGTGGATTACTGACAGTTAAATAAAGTGACCATCAATAACATGTATCATTGGCCACGAATTAATGATTTGCTCGATTAGCTTAGAGGAGTTAAGGTGTTTTTCATGATCAATTTGATATTTGAATATTCTCAATTAAGGGCTAAGGAGGAAGATGTGGCCAAGACTACTTTTAGAACATGTTATGGCCATTAAAAGTTTTTGGTAATGCCATTTGGGCTTAGTAATGCTCCTATTGCTTTTATGGATCTCATGAACTATGTCTTCTAACCTTTCTTGGATTAGTTTATGGTAGTCTTCATTAATGATATTCTTGTGTATTCTAAGAGTAAAAAAGATCATGAATACCATTTGAGAATAGTTCTTTAGGTTTTAAGAGATGAGAAGCTTTATGCTAGACTCAACAAATATGAGTTTTAGCTAAGTGAGATGTCTTTCTTTGGATATATAGCTTCTACAAAAGGTATACTGGCTAATCCTAGCAAGATTAAAGCTATTATAGAATAGGAGCTACCCAAGAACACAACATAGATCAAAAGTTTCCTAGGTTTGGTATGGTACTACAGACAATTTGTCAATAGGTTTTCTTTAATTGCAGCAACTAAGATTCACTTGTTAAGAAAACATGTTAAGTTTGTTTAGGATGATAGATGTTAAGAGAGTTTTAATAAGCTAAAGATCATGTTAATAGAGGCATATATCCTTGTACATCCAGTGGTAGGGAAGGATTTTAAAATCAATAATGATGCATCTCATAATGGTTTAGAGTGTGTTCTTATGTAAAAGGGCAAGGTTGTCACACATTCATCAAGATAGCTAATGTTGCATGAGAAGAACTACCGTACTCATGATTTAAAGCTTACATAAATTGTTTTTGCTTTAAATATTTCAAGGTAATATCTATACAGAGAAAAGTGTAATGTTTATACAAATTGTAAAGGTTTAAATTATCTTCTTACACAAAAAGAGTTAAGCTTGAGGCAAAGATGCTAGTTAGAATTGATTAAGGGTTATGATTGCATGATTGATTATAATCTAAGAAGGCTAATATAGTGGTGGATGCTCTTAGTAGTAAGTTTATGTGAGCCATAAGGGCTATGAATGTTAAGTTGAAGCTTATAGATGATAATACTCTTTTACCTGGGTTGCAAGTAAAGGCTAATTTGTTCCAGCAAGTGAAGTATTCATAGAAGATTGACCAAAAGCTAATAAATGTAATAAGTACTATCCAAAAGGGAAGTCTACTGAGTATGAGATCAAAAGTGATGGTTATTTATACTATACGACAAATTTATGTAATAGATGTAAAAGAGCTGAGGAAATAGATTTTATAGGAAGCTTATAGTGCTACTTATGTTATGAATCCTAGTAGCACCAAGATGTATTAGGATTTGAAGACTTCTTTTTAAGGGTTGGGCATGAAGAGAGTTATGTTAGAGTTTGTAACTAAGTGCCTTGTTAACAGGTAAAGGCTGAAACTAGGTTCCCTCTAGATTGCTTAATCCTATAGCAATTCCTAAGTGGAAATGGAATATGGTCACTATGGACTTTGTGGTCGACTTACCTATGATACAAAGCGGATGTGATTCAGTTTGGATTATGGTAGATCAATTGACCAAGACTATACATTTTATACTAGTTAGGATGGATTACTCTTTAGAAAATCTTACTGAATTATATATTGATGAGAATATCATATTGCATGGAGTGCCTACTTCTAATATATCATATCGAGACCCAAAGTTTACATCAAGGTTATGAAAGAAGCTTTACATTACCTTAGGCACTCGATTGAGTTTTAATATAAAATTTCATCCTCAGACTGATGGACAATTAGAAAAAGTCATTAAGGTAAGTTTTAGTACTTAAGTGATTTTGATGTTAAGTTATAAATGTGATTTTCGTATTAAATCATATTTTGATAGGTGCTTGAGGATATGTTGAGAAATTATGCTATCAAGTGTAAGGGAAGTTAAGATTATTACCTTTCATTGGCAAAGTTTGCTTATAGCAATAGTTATCAAGTAAGCTTGGGAATAACACCTTATGGAGCTTTATAATGAAGAAAATGTAGAACTCCTTTGTAGTCGATTAAGCTAAGTGAGACTAAGCTGATAAGGCTAGATCTAATTAAAGAAGTTAAAGAGAAAGTGAATATTAATAAAGTAGATCGAAAGTAGTTTAGATAGACAAAAGTCTTATCCAGACTTGAAGAGAAAGGATGTTCAGTATGAAGTGAGAGACTTAAAGAGAAAGGATGTTCAATTTTTTCTTAGAAAATTTTGCAATTGATACAATTTGATACTCAAATATTTCAAATAATACATTGGCACTAGAATTAGAATTGTTAGATATCAGGAAGTATTTTTACTCAATTAGGTAAAGATAAAAAGTTACGTTTCAATCCGTTTTATTAGTTTTTGAGCTTAAGTTTTTAAAGGCTTATAGGGCTTGGTTTAAGTGATTTTTAAAGATTAAATTAGGGGTTAATTGAAAGGAAGAAAGTTGGAAATTAGATTAAAGATGAGAGAGACGGAGATGTTGATTGACCACATGTATAAAAGAGGTCAAAATTATTTTAATTGCCAACTTTGAATAATTCACATCTTCCTCCCCCTTTTTTCCCTCTTTTGGTTGATGCTAAAACCACTATGTGAGCCTCCACTTTTTTTTCTTCCTTTCTTAATTAAAGCCCTAATTAACTAATCTAAAACTAAGTCCAACCTTTTATAGCCTCTAGATGTCAATTCTAGCAAGTGATTATGGAAAACCTGAAGGATTTTCATGGTTTGAGTTTAGGTGAATAGTGACCCCATTTTGATTGGGTAAGTTTTTTCTAGTTCTAATATTTTTTTAGTGTTCTTTAAGTGCCTAAGAGCATGTTTTTAAAAGTCATATTTGATTTTTGATACTTGAATGATTTTATATGGATTTTTTCATAATGAGTCTATTTTTAGTTGTAGAGTAAAGTGAAAGGAGCAAAGGCAAGGGCAAGGAGAAGGCATAATCAAGCCTATTGGTGTATTTGGAATACAAAGTAAGTGTAATCAATGAAATTTAATGTTTGTCCATATGTGCACTTATGTTAAAGTGTATTTGTTACTATATGTAAATGTGTCAGTGGGCTATTAATAGTGCTAAATGATTATGAATGATGTTATATGACCTTATGTTTATGTATTATCATTTTAGAGACATTAGAATGAATGTGGTAGATGCATAATGTATAATGGTTAAATGGGTTGTAATACATGTATGTATGTTTGATGATACCTATATACACATATATGATTTTATGTTATGAATGATCTTAAATTAGTGTGAAATTATGTAATGATGTATGGAAAATATTCGATTGCAATATGAACATATGGATGTGTGGCTAAATGGCCTAAAGGATAGGGGTGTGTGTGTATGGTGTGGTTAATGCATGCATATGGAGTCATTTTCTTATGAGTGATGTCATGTGGCTATAGGTACACTATGGTGTGTATGAGGATATTTACATATGTTATGGAACTATGGGTTTATGTTATGGCTGAATGGATTATCACATATGAAGGTGAGGTTAAAATTATGTATGCTACAATGATAAAGAAATATGTTAGTGGGATTTATGACCAAAGCATATAAAGTATGTTATAATTTGATAGTAGTCATGGATATATGAATAAAATGAGGATGATGTTCATGTCATGTAAAATGTGCATTTCTATTTATGTAAACATGTAGAGCCATGTTAAACAGTGTATGTTATATCCATATGTGAATCATGAAAAGAATTTAATGTTTTATAATTTTTCACTAATTGGTCATTTATTAACTCAACCATTTTTAAGAAAAATTGACTTGAGTTATTTAAAATGGCAAAACTAAGAAAATAAAAATTGGTTGATTAACCTATACAAGTTAACAACATTGATTGGATAGGTTAACCGATCAACTAAGGGTTTAATAGCTGCTAGAGCACTTCTATACCTAATGCTATAACCTATGAGTCGTTTGTTGATTTTTTTTACCTACGGGTTTTACGATGAGATTTCTAGGATTTTTATAGTCCTAATGCCCTTTAAGTTTAGATTGTTAGACTTTTATAGTCTTTATGACCTTCAGCTCTTGATTTTTGGGCCTTCATAGAACTGATGGCCTCATTGTCTTGAGTGTCCCTATTATTTACTATAGTGATGTGTTTTATTAAGTATGGGCAATAAAATATGGTTAATATTAAAGTTCATTAAAAAGGTTAATAAATGTAATTCAATAAAGTTGATCGATGTTGCTTATAATAATGTGTATACTTTATGAAGTTCAAGTCATACACATGCATTCTACTTGTTTTAAATATTTCATTTTGTGCATATATAGCTACATTTTATTTTGCCATCATTATGCACATATGAGTAGGATTATATATGCAATTAAATTTGCTTGATTACACCACTAAGTAAATTTGCTTAGTGTATCATTTTATTTGTGATGCGTAGGTTAAAGAACCAGACTAGAGTTAAAGTATCAATATCTATTGTAGCTTAATAGAGAAATACATTTTGGTATTTTTGTTGTTTTGTATATATGTATTATTTGATGTAATTAAGTTACGGCACTTTTATGAAGTGAAGAGGGATGGGCTTAATGTCACACCCTAACTTTCGATCCATTTTTTATAGGATTGAAATGGAATTAGAAGAAAAAAATTGGGGAATGCAATAGATGTACGGGTCATTTTGAGTCAGTTGGAGTGAACTACAGAGCGAAAGAAAACTAAAAGGCAAAACAGTGATTTCATGGAAAGACAAAGGGCAAAATGGGAAATCCACCATTCATGGTCAAAAAATGGAAAGACATATGGGAGTAATAAGGAAGTGACATATGGCTTACTAAAGATGAGAAAGTGTGAGAAAAATGATGTTCAAAAGTGGCACTCTATGAAGAGTGCCATCAGGCAGTGGATAGTGTTCTCAAGCTAAATGGAGCTAACCTAACCAAAAATTAATAGTAATTATAACATGCACTATCATGAAATTTGAGAACCGTTAGAGGTTATACAAAGGGTTAAAAGTTGAAAATAAAATCTGAACTATGGTCTACAGTAGACCTTAAATTGCTAAAAGATAAATGGAAAAATTCAAAATTGTGCTCAAAAAATTCTAAAAGTGGGACATCCTTAAGGTTAAAAATTATAAGGAATCCAAAAATCATGGTGTTGGAATTTTTTGAAGATAGGAACTATGAGAAAAAAAAAGTTATTGGGATAAATTCAATTAAATGTATATATGTGTAAGGAAAATGACAAATAATTGTGTAGGGAGCAATTTTTGCCAATGGATTAAATATTATCATGATAAATCTTGGCCATCCAAGTGGAAACAAAATATTTATGAGGTGGAAATGATTAAATGATATTTTTAAGCATAATACACATGGAAAAATCCTAGCCATCCATGTCTAAAAGTTGATTTCAATCTCAACCATCCATTTACAATATAAAAATGTAAATAATAATTAAATATTCATTTTTTTCCTACCTATACATGTCTCTCCTCCCCTTTCCATGGCTGAAATTCATTTTTACGTTGCTCCACCATTTTTACACATTAACTTCACCAAATTATCACTAAATAATACACTAAAAAGATCACTCTTTTATGCCTAACACCTTAGCCCCTTTAAATTTGTTGGAAAGAGATGAATTTTAGAGGGTAAAAGAAAATGGAAGATAGGTGTTTTTATCCCTCTAAAGTAGGCAAGTTGATCTCAAATCAAGTGATTTTTATGAGGTTATTTGAGGTGTAGATTTTATTTAGGGAATTATATGTTGATGTTTAAAATTCAATGGTAATTTCTAATGATTTTGTGTGAGGGAATCTATTATGGATATTGAGAAGGATGAGATAGAAAGATGACAAAGTGGAATTGAAGAACAGAGAAGCGAGCTTAGATGGACTTAAACTTGAGAGGTCTGTGTATTCTAAACCTTGTTTAGTGTATGTTTAAGATTTATGTGGCCTGTAATTTTAATGCATTATCTTGGATGACTAATATGAGTGCATGGAAATGATGTGAGGTTTATGTTAGAATATTTGGAAATAGGAAAAGCAAGGTAATGATGGAATGGAAATTAATTAGTATGAATTTATATTATTTATGAAAACTTTAGTATCATGTGTATTAATGAAGCATTAGTTTAGCTTTAATGTTAGTGGTAGTGTGAAATAGTGTTAGAAGACATAATTAGGATCTAAAAAATTTTGTTAGTATATTTTCAATGATTAAATTAAATAGGAAGAGTAAATAACCTA
>CANXYI011876165.1:0-19605 GCA_948208565.1 Hura crepitans | reverse complement strand
GTGTAGGGTTCTTAATCAGAACCTATGGGCTAACTCCAATTATTATCACATTCACTTATTTCATGCTATTAAATTCATGTTTAACTCACTTATTTTCTCATCGTCATAATGTCAGTTAAAGATGCACATATTCACATTCATTAACCTAGAGTTGTAATGCCTTATGATCAAACATTTAACTATCTACCTTACTTATACCACATGGTCATCTACATTGGCCATTCAAGCTAGTACATTATTATCTTATGCCACTTAGGTCTCAATTTAATATCCACTATCTTGCTTTCATACTTTACTTGACATTTTGTTATCACCTCTTACCAATTTATCACATATTCACTATTATTCATTTCATTATCATAATTACATGCTTTCAAGTACAAACTCACATTAAATATTCTTAAACATTACAACATACACCTTATAATCCACACACACACCACATGGCCATTACATACAAAAGCATATATACACCACATTTCTTATTAAGTTAATATCACAAGCCCATATTATGTTCAAATTATAGCTCAATTGTGTTACATACACATGCCAACCACACATGCACACACACATTCACCTTTAGTACACCATTTGGTCATTCCCATCTCACACACATACAAATTCTTTTCTCATGGTTTCTTTACACTTTAATGCTTAATATAGTCACCACATTATGCTTATACACTTGCTACATAAATTTACATACACATGTACATAATGTCATCATTCCATACACACTCCCATATACACGTATGTAACACATGAGTAACATACAATACATATTACATTAAATTCACTTACTTTAGGCTCTAAAGCACTCTAAATCCACCTTTCAATGCTTGTCTCTTCATTATCCCACTAAATCCTTTCTATTATCTACAAACATAATAGGTATTTTACTTTAAAAATATATATAAAAAATCATACACACCTCTAAATTGAGAACTAATCACATGGATATCACTTACACACTTAGGACTACCCAAAACATGAAAAGAAACACTTACACACAAAAAGGGCATTCATCAAGTGCCTAAATCTCCTCAACCAAGCATTTTTCTTGATTTTTTCAATAGAATTGAGTTTTAGAGATTGTGAAGGCAAGAATTGATGTCTCACTTGATGGATTTGGGTTGAAATTGGAGGAGAAGTAAAGAAAAAAATAGTGGGAGGCCTTAAAGGTGGTGGCATCAGCCACATAGGGGAAAAGGGATAAGGAAGATGGGTTGGCATATGTGACAACCTTACACATGTGCATCCATTTATATTTTTCACATAGATGGTTCGGATCACACCATATGTTGATTCGATGGCCCATATTAACTTGATTTATATTTATGCTTCAAAAATTCAAATTAATTATTCAAGGGCTTTAAAATTCATCCTTTTAATGCTAAAAATTCCCAAAAGTCCCAATTAGGGGACCCCTAAAATCTCTAGTCAAAATTCCAAAGGAAATTAGTTAACTATTCACTTACGTAATTAAGAAATTTTGAATAAATACTAGTAGACCTTAGAAAATTATAATTCTTTAACAATTAGATTATTTAGAATTTTTAACATTCATAGTATGATATTTTTAGGTCCATTTAGGCACATCCTGAGCCTTTCCCGACACGATGCCAACTAAGGTCACTATTCACTATATCTCAGCATAAAATGATTTATTATTTTTGATAAATGTTTTAATTATTTCATTTTCTTCATTTTCTTGCTCATCACTATTTTATGACTAGTACTTCCCCCTAGGTGATCACACGATGATTCAAATGCTTGGGAACCATTATTATGCCCCGAAAAGTAGTATTCATGAAACTTAGATTCTCAAGCATTACAATCCTTCCCCTCTTAAGAAATTTCATCCTTGAAATTTACTTGTTGGAAACAAATAAGGATATCGAGCCTTTATTTGCTCTTCACTTTCCTAGGTAGTCTCCTCTATTTTATGGTGCCTCTATAGCACTTTTCACCAATGGTATAAATTTATTCCTCAGCTCTTTGACTTCTTTAGCTAGTATTTGCATTAGTTCTTCTTCATAAGTCAGATTTGGTTGTACTTGGATTTCCTCTATGGGTATCACATAAGAAGGATTAGATTTGCACTGCCTCAGTATCGAGACATGGAACACATCATGAATCTATTGCAATTCTTGTGGTAAGGCCAACCAGTAACCCATTGGTCCCACATGTTCTATAATTTCATATGGACTGCTGAATCTCGAGCTTAGCTTCCCCCATTTGCCAAATTAAAGCATCTTTTTCTAGGGCGATACCTTGGGGAGCACTTTTTCATCAATCTTATATTCAACATCTCATTATTTCAAATCAGCATAGGTTTTCTATCAATTGGTGGCAACAATTAACCTCTTTTTGATAACCTTAACCTTCTCTTCGACATCTCTAACCAAAATAGGTCCCATAAGCCTGCTTTTAACCTCTTCACTCTAATAGAGTAGAGTTCTACATTTTCTATCAGATAAAGCCTCATAGAGAGCCATGCCTAGGCTAGCTTAATAGTTGTTATTATAAGTAAATGCAACTAAATGCAAGTACTGATCCTAACTTCCTTTAAATTCAATAGCATAACTCTATAACATATCTTCCAATATCTATATCACCCATTTAGATTGCCCATCAATTTATGGATGAAAAGCTGTGCTGAAGGTGAGGTGTGTACCTAAAGCTTCCCATAGTTTCTTCCAAAATTAAGAAGTAAACCAGTGATCTCAACTAGAAATAAAAGCAAGTGGCACTTTATGCAGTCTCACAATCTCTTTTATGTATAATTATGCCAATTTCTATAAGGAATAGTCCATTCTAATTGGAATAAAATGAGTTGTCTTAGTAAAGCTATCTATAATTACCCATACCACATCATACTTACTTCTGGTCATAGGCAATCCTATCACCAAATCTATGGTGACCTTCTCCCACTTCTATTCTGGAATTGCTATCGGGTGTAGCAATCTGGAAGGAACTTGATATTCAACCTTTATTTGCTGACATGTAAGGCATCAGGCTACATAATCAGCTATATCCTATTTCATTCCTGGCCATCAATAATGGGGTTTCAAATTAATGTACATTTTTATGCTCTCTGGATGTATGACATAAGGAGCATCATGTTTTTCCCTTAGGATCTGTGTCCTAATTTCCTCAACCTTAGGTACACATAATCTATCATGAAAGTGTAAGCATCCATCTACCTTGATCTCAAATTCTGTGGGCTTCCCCTCTTTAAACTTACCCACTATCTATATGAGATGATTATCTCAAGCCTGTGCCTATTTCACCTATTGCAATAAATAAGTTTTCACTTGTAGTTCAACTAAAACTACATTGTCCCCAATATATTTAACCCTAGCATTCATGGCTTTTATAGTAGCTATGAACTTTCTACTCAAGGCATCAGCTACTATGTTAGCTTTTCCCAAATGGTAATTATTCAAACAATCATAAACCATTATCAATTCCATCCATCTTCACTATCTCAAATTTAGCTCATTCTATGTGGGGAGGTATTTTAGGCTTTTATGGTCAGTGTAGATATAGCATCTCTCACTATATAAATAGTGGTCCACACCTTTAAGGCAAACACAATAGTAGCTAGTTCTAGGTCATGTGTTAGGTAATTCCATTCATGTGGCCTTAGTTATCTCGAGGCATAGGCTACCACTTTCCTATCTTGTATTAATACACATTCGAGCCCATTGTGAGATGCATCATTATATATCACAAAGTCTTTTCCTTGCTCCAGTTGAGTAAGGATAGGAGCTTCAGTCAGCATTGCTTTCAACTTGTTGAAGCTTGCTTGGCATTTATCATCCCACACAAATTTTACATCCTTTTGCAACAATTAAGTCATTAAGGCTATAATCATTGAGAAACCCTTCACAAATCTCTTGTAGTAACTAGCTAATCCCAAGAAGCTTTGAATTCAGTTACATTCTAAGGAGGCTTTCACTTTAACATTACCTTAACCTTGATTGGGTCAACCCTAATACCTTTTATCAATGCAATATGGCCTAAGAAGGCTACTTCATTATACCAAAATTTACTTTTACTCAACTTGGCATATAGTTATTTTTCCCTCAGGGTCTATAACACTATCCTTAAGTGTTGTTCATGCTCCTCCTTGGTCTTAAAGTATACCAGATGTTATCAATAAAGACTACTACAAATTAGTCTAAGTATGGCTTAAAAATTCTAATCATTAGATCGATAAAAGTTACAGGGGCATTAGTGAGCCCAAAGGACATCACAAGGAACTCATAATGCCCATATCTAGTATGAAAGGTTGTCTTTGGAAGATCAGATTCCTTAATCCTCAACTAATGACACCCTAACCTTAAATCAATTGTTAAGAACACATTAACACCTTTGAGTTGGTAAAAAATATAATCAATTCTTGGTAACTGATTTATCACCTCCTTCCTCTTTGTTTGTATAATTACCTGTAGTAATTAATTTATCTAAAATATTTAAAATGAATGGGTTTCATAGAAATTTCGGTAGCATAATGACTGCCTGAGTGAAAATAAAAAATTTTACCTTTAGAAAAGCACTTCTATATTCATTCCCTATTATCTCACACATCATGGACCCTTTTGGTCCCTCAGACATTCATCTCAATCATCAGACAACTATGCTGCACAAGGCTCTAAGACCTGTATATCATCAAACAATATTCACATATATTTTATAAGTATTGTTTATCTTCTATCTTATTAATTATAGTCTAAGATGTATCAAAATTAATATTTAACAAGATCATAAAATTGGGCCTTAACCCTATATACATAAACATACTCTATTTGTTCAGACTCAAAAGTGTGCAAAAAGTATACCTAAAAGAGGCTAGTAGCTACATTGTAAGTCGGGGCTAAGTAGTAATTTACTATCTTTTACCTGTGTATCAGGACATCGACACGCTAAGTATAGACTCAGTGGTGAATTTAATGTAATATGAATTGTAATATGCATACAAGCAATACACACACAATACAATATTTTTTTATTAAGCATGCTCATTACATTCATAGTCTTAGTTATGAGTAAGTTATTATTAAGTCTAGTTCAACATATATTATAAGGTAATATCATTTAGGCCGTTCCAACTTTATGAGATTTTGCTAGTATTATTACATTCATTTACCTTTTTATTTTGTTTAGGCCCATTCTGGAGATATTATGCTTGAAGACATTAGATAACGGGATATAAGTTATGCAGTGGCCCACATTTTGGAGCTCGGTAGATACACCTACCCATTTCCACTTGATAGCAGGGATCAGTTCATAAGAACCTCCTAATACCAAAGTGGTAAGGATCAATCCAACTAGACTTCCCAATAATAAGGATAGTAAGGATTAGGACTATGGTACCTCCCAATATCCCAAATCTTAGCTTAAGTGGATTACAGTGGCCCGTGTGGTCCTCCCAATATCCAACATAGTACAGGTAGCAGGAATCAACCCATAAGGACCTCTCAATACCCAAGTGTGTAGGGTTCATAATCAAAACCTTAGTAGTTGCACCTGTTATAGCAAATAAATAAATGATAATCCTCATGGAAAAATGCCCCCAGTAGCTGCTAACTCCCTAGTTGACCCATCCAGTAGGTGGTTTAACTAATGTGGGACAACAACTATTATTATTTATCTTCTTAATTATAAGTCATTAAATGCATATTCATCTCATTCATTAGTCATTATGCCAATTACATGTATGTTATCATTACCATATGGCCACTATTTAAGGCACATTACAATTGTCAGTTCATTACTTAATTGGTCTAATTTCACATGTATGTAATTCTAGGCATTTAACTACTTTGTGTTCAATTTATGTTACTCCAAGTAACCCTACATAGGCTTCATGCATACTTATCATATACAACCACATTTTACATACCCAATTCCTCTCATTCATAATTAGTCATTTAATCCTCATTTTGATGTAATTATGTATAAAATTCATGCCAATTTCCATCAGTCCCCACTTCACAAACATACACATAAACCTTATAGTCATTATATCTCTAAGACATATACATTTCATTTTTTATAATTTCATGTCCTCAATAGCTTTTCCATTAGCTTATTAAGCTATTTACATGTACGATTAAATATAAGATTGTTCATATTCCTTTTGGTTTGAATGGGGTCAATAAGTTTGAGTTTTCATTTATGTATTAAATGCTAGCATTTCTAGCTAAAGTCTAAAGTTATTGTGACACCTTTTACTCGGTCCGAACGTTGTCAGTTCACCAAACCTAACTAAGGAATGTGCACAGAAATGTATTATTGAACTCTTATCATGATATCCCATTTTAAAACATAATCAATTCATTCAAGAAAAAAACATTTATCTTATAAAAATATGAGTTTATAAAATTTTTTTCAAAAACTAGTTACTTTCCATATTTAGAAAACCTCGTGCTGAAAATTCGACAGTATAATAGTTATATTGGGACACTATCCCAAATATGAATAGTAACCTGCATAATTGAAAACACTTCTATAAATTTTTTTCTCATTATTATTAAGTCCTGTGATCTTTTTGATCACCTCAAAACCATTAACATCATAACACACAATCCATGCATCAATTATCTTAACATGCAATCAACATAAATAAGAAATCAACATTAAAATAGTTACAGACCATTAAAAATTTAAAAATTAACATCTCATCTAGTTTACATGCCATTCCCTAAAATTACATCCATATGAGTAAAATCTAACTATACATCATAAAATTTAGATACAAAATATACCAAAAGAATCCTTTTCTCTTAGAAACTTGACGATTCGAGGCTTTTACTAAAATTGTCACCTTACCTACACATTGCAAAAATAGATGATGCGATAAGCAATAATTTAGTGGTGTAATCCATATAACTTATGTAAATATGACAATTATCATATGCATTACTATGGGATGTATGAACATTCACATTCTCACATAATGTGCAATAATGATCATAACATGCATAAATGCACCAGTATGGCATAAGCCATTTACATACCACATCATAAAAATTGTACATCATTAAATCATGTCATATATCATATAAACACATTCATTAGTCATCAAATTCCATTTATTAAAGCCCATACTCAAAAAATAATTACACTATGGATAACGGAGTATCAGTGGACCACCTAAGCCCTCAGAACCATATAGACCCCACTTACATCAGTGCTGAAGGTCAGAAAAGCATAAACCCATAGGTCATCATGCATTAGACTCAAAGGTCAGAACACAAAGTCAAATAATCAACATGTATTAGACCCAAAGGTTAGAAACCAAATAACCTAAAGGTTCACGCATTGCAACCTAAAGGCTATAGAGGTACCGTAGTACCCTAGTAGCTACTATGACTCCTAGTTGACCGGTCAACCTATCTGACTAGGCTGTTTACTTACATGGTCTATTAACCATTTACTTTTAGTTTCACTGTGTCAAAATTACTTAATATTTCTTTCAATTAAATTGGTTTATCCAACTAATAAGTAAACTGGGAAAAAAAATATGATTATAAGCTTATTACATTATTATAACATGCAACACCCCTTTATAATGCCATATATCAAATCATTACATGCATATGCTAATGAATACATTATATTCATACTATTTCATTATAAATGAATTACGCATTCTTATGAAATCATAATTGCCATAACATAAGCACACGACCTATAAGCTCATGCATAAACTCACCGTATTAATAAATACGCCATTCATATGCTACTAAAGCTTTCATCTCATTACATGTATGTCATATACATCATGAACATGCTATAGCCACACTAATAAAGCAATATGCCACATAAAACTCATACCACATCATAAATGCATGTTATCGTGCATTTAAGTGATAAAAAGATTGCATTTTTTGTATTATGACTCTTTTATGCCATAAATGCACATAATATGTCTTAAACACATTATGGTTAATTATAATATCATATAGCCAATCCATCTAACATAATTTACTTCATTATATATTTCTATGCATAGCAATATACATAGAAATTAACATACATAGCATGTATCAAAAATTACCATTGACATATCACAGCCCATTTAACCACTTGCTCATAAAGAGGTTACACTTACATTCTCTTTTTATCATACAAACCATCTTATTATGCATGATCATAATCATACAATTAACCATGCATATCATAAAACATGTGCACACATAATTACTTTATGAACCATATTTCATTCGTGTATCTTACATGCACATCATTACATGTTCCAATCTCAAATGCATATGACAAATTAACCATTCACATATGAAATTCAACATTTGCATGTATATTAGGCCATATCACACACATGCACCCATATAAATAGGCCATTTGGTCATTATGCTACTCAACCCTTCATAATGTCATTCATCCCTTCATTCATCATTTTTTAGGTCCATATGGTAAATTACATTCATTCATGGTCATACTTCATGCATATCACACATATATAATGCATGCATGTTCATATGTGACCATACCAAGCCAACATACATACATGCACATCAAGTGGCCATTCGGCTATAATGCCTCCTAAGGGTCTAAGTATTCAATGTCATACATCATGCATACAAGACATATAATATCATTTATATGCATGCATCTTAATTCCCATGTATAATACACACTTACATACACATACATGTATGTTCATCATTCCCATAATATCAACACACATCTCTATCATCCATTTAACATCATAATCAATTTCAAAATATATAATTTACATCATACATCACAATTAAATGCCAATCTATGCATTAATTAAGGATTTATTTCATAAATGTCATTTATTACATATTATGGAAATTCTAGGGCATAATCAAAATTACATAAATTATATCAATTACATGTACTAAAATAGTTAAAATACACTCTTGAGGACTGCTTACACCTTGCTCTTGCCTTTATCTCAGGTTTTGTCAATTTTCTCAATTGCCCATTATAGATTTAATATGTAAAAATTCATAATAAATCATATGCACACTAAAAATGAAAACTGATCACATATATAGACTCTTGGACACTCAAAAAACATAGGAAAAATATCAGAATTCAAAAAATCTTACCTAAAAAATGTTGGGTCATTATTCATCAAGGTAGAAAATCAAGCCAAATTCTTAATTCTTCATGCAAATTGTGGTAGAAATGGCTTCTCAGGGTTATGGAGGCTTAGACCTGGGGCTCAAATAAGAAATGGGGCAAGAATCAAGCTTGAGGGACCATAAATGGCTCCTCTTCTCTCTTTGAGAGCATTGACCATTCTTTAGCTCAAGGGAAGAAGATGACTTCATCCTTTGACTTAAGTTTGACCTTTTTATACCATTTTTTTCAATTATTCTCATCACATTTTTGACATCTGAGAGACCTATAATAGTCTATAATTCAAGCCTCTAAAAATCTGTGCCCAAAAAATGTAAAAAATCGATTAAAAACATAATTTTTATGATTACACAATTTTAGTAAAAATACTTTTCGATCTCTAAAGTTTTCAATTCTAGAGCCAACAGGTTAATTAGAATTTTGAGTATAAGGTTGTATTAATCCCAAAATTTTTTGAGCAACTCTTTTTGAATATTTTACAGTTCAACTAAAATTGAGTCACTATTCACGTGACACCGCTGTAAACCTTAACTATCCTTTTTAACCACCTAAATGACTTCATTTTAACTTTAAATTTCACCCAAAATTATTTTATAATTAATACTTCCATTTAGTGAAATTAGTGCCCCCAAACTCGAGAAAATACTATTAATATCCCAGGAAGTACTATTCATAACACTAGGAACTTTTAGGCATTACATTTCTTCCATTCTTGAAAGAAATGTCATCCTCGACATTACCTAGCTCGAACAATAGAAGATATTGCTCTCTTATATAAGCTTTCATTTTCTATGTAGCCTTTTCCATCCCATGTTGCTTTCAAAGAACTTTCACCAGAGGTATTGACTTGTTCCGAAGCTTTTTAACCTCTCTATCCAAGATACTTATAGGTTTTTCTTTATAAGATAAATCTAGACAAATCTCCATTTCTTCCACTAATAGCACATGTGTTGAATTCAATTTGTACCTCTTAAGCATGGATATGTGAAAGACACCATGAATTTGTTGAAGTTTAAGAGGTAAAGCTAGTCAGTAGGCTACTGGCCCCACACGTTCTGTCACTTTGTATGGCCTAATAAGCTTAACATTCAACTTGCCTTTCTTAGCAAAATGCAAAACCTTTTACCAAGGTTAAACCTTAAAAAACACTTGGTCTTTCACCTCATATTGACCATTTTTTCCCTTTAGATCGACATAAGACTCTTATCTATCAAAAGCTACTTTCAACCTTTTTTTTGATGATATTCACTTTCTCCTCTACATCCTTGATCAAATCCGATCTTATGAGCTTAGTCTCACTAAGCTCATTCCAGCACAAAGGAGTTTTACACTTCTTTTCACACAACACCTCTTAAGGAGCCATTCCTAAGCTCACTTGATGGCTGTTATTATAAGCAAACTCTACCAATGATAGATAGTAATCCCAACTACCTTTGAACTTGATGGCACAACTCCTTAACATGTCTTCTAGCATTTGATAACCATGCTTTAATTATGAGCATAACATCATACACTACTTAACATCAAACCACTAAAGTATCAAAAGATTACTTGAATGACTCTTTCATACTATTCATCAATTTATGGATGAAATCCCATACTAAAACTCAATTAAGTACCCAAGGTATTGTGAAGCTTTTTTCAAATCCTTGATGTAAACCATGGGTCTTAATTAGATATAATGGATGCTGACACTCCATGTAACTTGACAATCTCATCAATATATAGTTCATCAAGCTTCTTTAAAGAGTAGTCCATCCTCACTAGTATGAAATGAGCAGTCTTAGTCAAATAGTTTACCACAACCTATACTAAATCACATATCATCCTTGTCATAGGAAACCTAATAATAAACTCCATAGTGGCCCTATCACATTTCCATTTTGGATTTGCTATAAGATAAAGCAAACCAAATGGAACCTAGTTTTTTGTCTTCACTTGCCGATAAGTAAGGAACTTAGCCACATACTCTAATATATCCCTCTTTATACTAGGCCACTAATATGACTACTTCAGATCTTAATACATCTTTGTACTACTAGGATGCATAACATAAGGAGCACTATGAGCCTCTTGCAAAATCTGCTTCTTCAGCTCATCCATATTTGACACACAAATCCTATCGTGGTAGTACAAGCAACCATCACTTTTGATTTCATACTCAGTAAGCTTCCCCTATTGGATAACACTTATCACACTCATTAGCTTATGATTGTCTCTCTGACAATCCTTGACTTGTTATAGCAAATTGGGTTTAACTCGTATCTCTACCAATAAAGCATCATCACCCATAAGCTATTATCTAACATTTATAACTCTCACGGTTACTATGAACTTCCTGCTAGGTGCAATAGCCACTACATTGGCCTTTCTAAGATGATAATCAATCAAATAATCATTGTCTTTAACTAATTCCATCCATCTCTTTTTTCTCAAGTTCAGCTCCTTTTGTGTCGAAAGATACTTTAAACTCCTGAGATCAGTGTAAACATCGCACTTCTCTTTATAGAGATAGTGTCCCTAAATCTTCAGAGTGAACATGATAGCTGTAAGCTTTAAATCATAAGTAAGGTAGTTCCTCTAATGTGGCTTTAACTACTTTGAAGCATAGGCAATAACCTTGCCATCCTGCATTAGAACACAATCTAATCGATTATGAGATGCATCACTATATATGGTGAAATCCTTCCCAAAAATTGGCTAAACAAGAATTGATGCCTCTGTCAATATCATTTAAGCTTGTCAAAACTCTTTTGACAACTGCCATCCCAAACAAACTTGACATCTTTCCTTAACAGATGAGTCATAGGTGCTGTTATCAAAGAGAAGCCCTGGACAAACTGTTTGTAATACCTTGCCAAATCAAGGAAACTTTTAATCTTTGTTGTATTCCTGGGTGGCTTTCACTCCATAACTACCTCAATCTTACTAGGATCAATATGAATCTCTTCTGTAGAAGCTATGTGCCTAAGAAAAGACACTTCACTAAGCCAGAACTCACACTTACTGAGCTTAGCATACAACTTTTCATCTTTTAGAATCTATAAAATTATTATCAGATGTTGTTCATAATCCTCTTTACTCTTTGAATAAACTAGGATGTTATCAATGAAAAACACTACAAATTGGTCTAGATCCTATCTAAATACATGATGCATTAGATCCATAAAAGCCACAAGAGCATTGGTAAGCATGAATGGCATTACCAAAAACTCATAATGACCATATCTCATTATGAAAGCTTTCTTCACCACATTAGACTCTTTTACCCTCAACTAATAATAAGCAGATCTAAAATCAATCATGGAAAACACTATAGCTCTTGAGTTGACCAAAAAAATCATCTCTTTGTGGCAAAGGATACTTGTTATTGATGGTCACCTTGTTTAACTATCTATAATCCACACACAATTAAAGAGAACTATCCTTCCTTTTTAATAAATAGAACCAATGCTTCCCAAGGTGACACACTCCATCTGGTAAAACCCTTCTCAAGTAACTCTTAAAGTTGAATTTTTAACTCTTTTAGCTCTACCAGAGCCATATGATATAGAGTTATGGATATCAAAATAGTGCTAGGTAGAACCTCAATACTAAACTTGAGTTCCCATTCGGGTGGTAAATCGAGCAACTCTAAAGGAAAAACATCTATAAATTATGACACTACTAGTACAAAATTGACACCTTACTCATCTCTGAAAGTATCATAAACATAAGCTAAGAAAGCTTGACAACCCTTCTTCAACATATGCCTCGCTATCATAACTAATATGACATTGGACAAAAAGTCCATCCTCTCCCCCATAATTGTGATTTATGACCCATCTTTAACTGTAAGGGTTATCCTCTTCAACTTGCAATCTACCAGGGCTTGATACTTGGACAATAAGTTAATGCCCAATATCAAGTCAAACTCATTAAATGACAACTCGATGAGATCAACAAACTTATGCCCTTGAACTATTAAAGGACACTCTTTATAAATCTTATTTCCTGTGTCATGCTAACTTATGGGATTACTAACCATAATCTCTAGGTCAAAAAACTCAGAATCTAACCCTCGATCTTGTGCTTGTGTTATGTATATATATGAATGTGTAGACCCCAGATCTATCAAAGCTAAAATAGGTGAGTTGAAGAGAAGAAAAGCAATAGCAATTCTGTATAATGCATTAACCTCTTTCTTAGCTCTAATGGCATATTGCCTGGCAGGAGCTCCGTGCTTAGCTTTATATTCTACTCTATCTTTTTGAGCTCCTATTGCTCTCTCTCCTCGATCTCCTTTTTGGCCTCTAATAGAAACATGTGTAGACCTTATCTAGCATTAGCTCTCTTTAGACAATCTTTGTTAAAATGATCTGGTGACCTATAAGAAAAGCACACTCCTAATTTTAGCTTTTAACACTCTCATCTATGTCTTTTGTGGCAAGTTTGACATAGAGGTATCTGGCCTTTCTTAGCTATCAAGACTAGTGTACTGTTGGCCTGAGATTGTTGCCTAATTTTACCTTTGTTGCCCTTTACTATCTTCTAATACTGGTTTTATTTCTATGTATATTGTGGAGCCCCAGACTAATTCCTTTTAAACTTCTTATCTGATCTCTAAGCTGCACTAAAAACTCTCTAACCAAAGGACCACTTCTTATGATAGAATTTTCTCTTCTGTTTTTAAACCCCTTCTATGAAGTGACAAACTAAAACTAGCTATGAGAAATCCTTGATCTTCATATGAACTACCTATGACTTGATGTCCATATGTAATCCCTTCTCAAATCTCTTACACTTGTCAGCCTTTGTGGAAATGGTCTCCTTGGTATACTGACTGAGCATGGCAAAGTCCTTCTCATACTTTCCAATGACTTCTACCCTTGCTTAAAATCTATGAACTACTGTCTTTTGTTGTCTAAATAATTTTTAGTAATGTACTTCTTGTGGAACTCTATCAAGAAAAAGTCTTATGTCAACTCATCTTTTGACTTATACTCTATTAGGTCTTCCTACCATTTTGATGCTTCTTCTTAGAGAAAAGACATAGGACATATCCCTTTATCTTCTGGTGTGCATTGTGTCTACTTCGTTATCTTCTCAATATGGTCCAACTAATAATCTGCCTTCCCAGGCTCTACCATGTTTTCCCCCTTGAAGTCTTTGGCTTTGTGTTCTTAACTCTCTCAATGTAGGTCTTTTGGAGAGCTAAGGGAACCTCTGGTTGCCATACTAGTGGTATAGTAACATTTGTACCCTATTTTAAGAGCTGTAACACCTTTTGTAGAAACACTGGTGGCATTGGAGCTGTAGATGACACTTACATCATCACACTACTAGATATGGATACAACCCTATCAGACTCTTATCCCATTGACATAAAAGCTTGACTCTTGACTTCCTCATCTCAGTATGGTGCATGATCACTCATCTTATCTTTAGATAAAAGAACAATTTATGAGCCTCGATATCACAAATTTTATGATTTATAAACTTAACCTAAAGCACTTATATGTTGCCTAGGAATACCTAAATCGATACTCTAATACCACTAAATATGAAACCCCTTACCTAGTCTGGACATTAGACAGTCACTGAACCCAAATAAGGAAAGCGCACATAAACACGTTATTGAATTACTATCATGATATCCCATTTTAAAACATAATCAATTCATTCATGACAAAAACATTTATCTTATAAAAATATGGGTTTATAAAAATTTTTCAAAAACTAGTTACTTTTCATATTTAGAAATGCTTGTGCCAAAAATTTGGTAGCATACGACTATACAGTGACACTATCCCAAATATGAATAGTAACTTACATAATAAAAAACAATTCTATAAACTTTTTCTTATCATTCTTAGCTCTTGTGATCCTTTTAATCACCCCAAAACCATCAGCATCACAACATCACAATCCATGCATCAATTATCTCAAAATATAATCAATGTAGATAAAAAATCAACTTTAAAATAGTTATAGACCTTTAAAAATCCAAAAATTAACATTTCATCTAGTTTAGGCCCCATTCCTTAAAATTACATCCATATGAGTGCAATTTAACTATACATCATAAAATTTAGATACAAAATATACCAAAAGAATCTTTCTTTCTTAAAAACTTAACGATCTAAGGCTTCTGATCAAATTGTCACCTTACCTATGCATCACAAAAATAGATGATACGCTAAGCAATAACTTAGTGGTGTAATTGGTATAACTTGTGTAAATATGCCAATTATCATTATGCATTATGATATATGAACATTAAAATTCTCACATGATATGCAACATTGATCATAACATGGATAAATGCACTAGTATGGCATAAGCCATTTACATATTGCATCATAAAAATTATACATCATTAAATCATGTCATATATCATATAACCATATTCATTATTCATTAAAGTTCATTTATTAAAGCCCATACTCAAGAAACAATTACACTATAGATAACGGAGTATCAGTAGACCGCCTAGGCCCTTGAAACCACATAGTCCTCGCATAAATATAGACCTGTAGGTCATCACACATTAGACCTGAAGGTTAAAACACAAAGTCAAATCATCAATATGCATCAGACCCAAAGATCAGAAATAAAATAACTTAAATGTTCATGCATTGCAACCTAAAGTTCATAAAGGTACCATAGTACCCTAGCAATTGCTATAACTCCTAGTTGAATAGTTAACCTATTTGACTAGGTTATTTACTTGTATGGGCTATTAACCATTTACTTTTAATTTCACTATATTAAGACTGCTTAATATTGCTTTCAATTAAATTTGTTTAGCCAACTAATGGCTAAATTTAGAAAAAGTACAATGATAAACTTATTACGTTATTATGACATGCAACACCACTTTACAATGCCACATATCAAATCTTTGCATGCATATGCTAATGAATGTATTATACCCATACTAGTTCATTATAAATGCATTATGCATTCTTATGACATCATAGTTGACATAACATAAGCACACAACTTATAAGCTCATGCACAAAATCACTGTATTAATAAACACTTCATTCACATGCTACTAAAGCTTTCATCTCATTATATGTATGTTATATACATCATGAACATGCTATAGGCACAATGATAAAGCAATATGCCACATAAAACACATACCACATCATAAATGAATAATATCATACATTTAAGTGGTAAAAGATTGCATTTTTGCATTATGACTCTTTTATGCCATAAATGCACATAATATGTGTTAAACACATTATGGCTAATTATAATATCATATGGCCAATCCATCTAACATAATTTACTTTATTATATATTTCTATGCATACCAATATACATAGACATTAACGTATGTAGCATGTATCAAAAATTGCCATTTACATGTCATAGGCCATTCAGGTAAGCCCTCATAAAGAGCTTACACTTACATTCTTTTTTTATCATGCATACCATCTTATTACGCATGATCACTATTATACAATTTACCATACATATCATCTCATGCTTATCATAAAGCATGTACACACATAATTACTTCATAAACTATATTTCATCCAAGCATTTTACATGCACGTTATTACATGTTCAAATCTCACATGTGTATGACCAATTAACCATTCACATATAAAATTCATCATTTGCATGCATATTAGGCCATATCACACACATGCACCCACACATATAGGCCATTCAGCCATTATGCTACTCAACCCTCCATAATGTCATTCATCTCTTCATTTATCATTTTTTATGTCCATATGGTTAATTACATTCATTTATGGTCATACTTCATACATATCGCACATATATGATGCATTCATGTTCATATGTGACCATACCAAGCTAACGTACATATATGTACATCAAGTGGCCATTTAGCCATAATGCCTCATAAGGCTCTAAGTAACTATCCCATGAATTCAACATCATACATCATGCACACATAGATATGTAATATCATCCATAAGCATGCATCTTAATTCCCATGCATAATACACACTTATATACACATACATGCATATTCATCATTCCCGTAATATTAACACACATCTTTATCATCCATCTAACATCATAATCAATTTCAACATACATCATTCACATCATAGATCAAAATTATATGCCAATCCATGCATTAATTTTGCATTTATTTCATAAAATGCCATTTGTTACATATTATGGAAATTCCAGAGCATAATTAAAGTTACACAAATTATGTCGATTACACATAGCAAGAGAGTCAAAATGTACTCTCGAGGAAAGGTTACACCTTATTCTTACCTTTATCTTGGGTTTTGTTGATTTCCTCAACTACTTATTATGGATTTAATATGTAAAAATTTGTAATAAATCATATAGACACTAAAAATGAAAACCAACCATAAATATAGACTTTAGGTAACCTAGAGAACCTTGGAAAAATATAAGAATTCAAAATATCTTACCTAAAAAATTTTGGGTCACTATTCATCATGGTAGAATATTGAGCCAAAGTCTTAATTTTTTTGTACAAATCAAGCTAGAATCAGCTTCTTGGGGTCATGGAAGCTCAGATGGAAGAAATGGGGCAAGAATCGAACTTGAGGAACCAAAAATGGCTCGTTTATATTGCCTGTGTTTTAAGGCTTTATGAATAGTGCCATTGGGTTCGAAAAGTGTGCCTGAGATATCGGGTCACTTGCATGTAAACCGAGGTGGTAGCATTGGTTGGGAAACTTTAAGGGGCCTTAAAATGATGAAAAAGGCAAATTTAAAAATTTAGTAGAACCAATAATTCATTTCGGGTAGTAAGTTACTGATCTGTGTGATAAAATTTAGTCGAGCTAGTAATGACCCAGGATGTACTCGGATGGACCCAAAAATATTAGACCATGAAGCTTAAAAATTCCACTAAGTTTATTAGTGAAAGAAATTTTGAATTCTAAGGTTGTTTGCAAATTCTCATAATTTTTTAGGTTAGCATGCAAATCGAGGTAGTTTGAAAACTATCCTATCAATGGACTTTGGCTACAAAAATTTATGAGTATGTAGAGGGGATTAAAATATGAATTTTAAAAGAAATGGTGTAATTTTTTAAGGTCTGTGTGAATTTTAGTGAATTTTCAAAGTTTTGTCAAAAATTAAGCTATTTGGGGATAGTTTGCATGGCTGGGGGCCCCACCCACACATTTTCAGCTGGTGTAAGGCCTATACCAAGTGGCAAAGCCACTTGAAAAGTGGATTTTTTAACTAAATAAAAGAGGAGAATGTTTTTCCTTTCCCTTATTGGAACTGATGCCATATAGAGGGAAATGAGGGATTTTCTTCTCCATCCTTTAGCCATTTTTATAAGTTCTTGGTTTCTAAATTCATCTTGGGATGTTAGGCAAATTTTAAAAGAAGAATAGAGGTAAAATTAGCTCTCAAGAATTAATTAAAATTCACAAAAGGTCTAAGGGTCAGAAAAAGTCTAGTAAGTGTGCAAGGTGAGCTCCCATGGCTTTTCTTAGGATTTTCATGGTTTCTTTTGGCTAGAAATATTTCCTTATGGTGCCTAACATCTGAGGGAATGTGTGTGACCTTTGTTTAAGGGGAATTAAGGGACAAAATAACTTGAAGAGCAATAAAGAAGCTACCATGGGGGCTGGAAATAAAGGCTAGATAGCTCGTGGATTAAAGGCTTTAAGGGTGATCTTTTTAATAAGTAAGTGAATTCAAGTATTCACTTCATGTTATTTAACTATTATGGCCAGAATTATGTTAGGAATGTCTATCGAGTAGTTATAAATAAAGAATGGGCTTTATGAACTTGTACATTGCTTGTTGGCTGAGAGGGTTAAGGCTAAAAGGGAAGGACATGTCAACTAAATTTAGGTAAGGTTGGGGTTAAAACATGGTTAAGAAAATGAATGCTAATGAATAACCTTGTAGTTGTGTGGATTAGAGCACACCTAGCATGTTAATACCAAGAATTTGAGAGCTTAACATGGGCTATTGATGTCAAACTTACTTAATGAAGGTGTTAGAGAAGAATGTTTGTTGTTTATACATATAGCTATTTGGTTTGGCATATGATTAAGCATGGTCCAACAATGATCAAGTTAGATTAGTGTGTATATTTGGGTTAATTCATGTATAATATGGACTTGGCATGTAAATGGTTTGGTTTAAGTATGTGTGAATATGATTTGAGCAATGGCCAAGGCATATGCTTGTATAATTCACCTAGAATAGCATGAAAGTGGACTTATGTGTGTGTGTATGTGTTATGGTTATGTAAAGGCATTTGATTGTACAAATAAGGTGAAATGAATGCTTGATTTAGGGTTATTTACCACACTACCTAAAACCACTGGTAAGAAGTGGTAAGTAAGTTTGGCTATTTGCTTAAAATGGATCAATGCTTGGAAGCTTGATGTATTGGAGTTAAAATGGCTAAATTTATTTTGTTTTAATTATTCTTTAATATGGAATAATCTTGACAATCATAGATGCTTGTGAATGGAA